>JBCNJP010008323.1:0-13370 GCA_039602395.1 Deinandra increscens subsp. villosa
GAAACGTGTCGGGGAGTTATGCTAATTATTGTGCGTCATTGGGTGGAGATGGTCCGGGTTTAAATACGTCAAATGGGGCTGGGCTAGGCAATTTGGATTGTAACTCAAGGAATTGTGATAATAATTCCTTACATCTGGAAGAAGTGGGATCGGGGTATGTTGCTGCGGGTGGGGCTGGGTTGGGTAAATTTGGTCGTCCACCATTTGATCAGAAGCCGTTTGAAGATAATGTCTTGGACTCAGAAGATACAATAAGTATGGATACAAAGAAAGAAGTTATTTTTAAAATGCGTGGGAAACAGGATAAGGTGATTCAAAATGTGTCGGTGTTAGAGGAGCTTAGTAAATATATAAAATTGGGAATGGCGTTGGGAATGGAGATGAAGGGAACCAAGAGTGATCTGAAGAAATACATTGATCGGATGAGTGAGAGTATTGTGTCCCAATGAATATTATGTCTATAAATATTTGTGGGGTTGGGATGGCATCCAAAAGAAAGTCCATCGCTGAGTTATGTAATAAATTTGCTATTAATTTTCTAGCTATTCAAGAGACGCATGTTGAGTTTGTTGAGGCAAATCTTGTTCGTCAAATGTGGGGCAATACTAATTTCAATTGGGTTTGCGCTAGTTCGAATGGTAGATCGGGTGGTATTGTTGGTATTTGGGACCCGTTGAGTTTCATCAGTTATGAGAATTTGGTGTATGATAATGTCTTGATTATTAGAGGTAGATGGGTGACTTTGGAGTTGGACTGTTATGTGGTGATTGTGTACGCACCTCAAAGTACTAGGGCTAAAAGAGATTTATGGAGTTTCTTGTCCATTTTTATGGATACGCATCCGGGGGAGTTCATGTTTTTTGGTGATTTTAACGTTTCAAGGACGGCTTTGGAAAGATTAGGGGTTGCGTTTAATGAAAGAGAAGCTATGGATTTCAATGAGTTTATTAGTGAGTGTGACCTCGTTGATGTGAAACTTGGAGGATTTAAGTATACTCGGGTAAGTTACAATGGTCTTCATCATAGTAAACTTGACAGATTTTTGATTTCTTCGTCTATTTGCGATCGCCTTCCGGAGTTAGAGGGTGTGGTACTTAGCAAAAGAGTCTCGGATCACCGTCCTATTGTCCTTAGATTGAAGGAACGGGATTTCGGCCCTATTCCTTTTAAATTTTTTAACTATTGGATTGGGTGTCCCGGTTATGATAAGGTGGTGAAGGAGTCATGGGAGCATAGAGATTCTTTAAAACATGGAGATTGCTTTATTAGATTTAAAGAGAAGTTGAAATTGGTTAAATCTAGTCTTAGAGTGTGGAATAAAGCTAGATTGTTGGAGGAACAAAGAGCAAGTGATACCTTAAAAGTTAGGATTGACGGTATTGAGATTCAAATGGAATTGGGTGCTAATCTACATGATCTTAACATTGAGAGGATTTCTGCCAACCGTGAGCTTAAAGATATTGAGAAAAGGATGTTCCTTGAAGCGTCTCAAAAGATTAAAACTAAATGGACGTTGGAAGGAGACGAGAACTCCAAATTCTTTCATGCTTATCTTAAAAAAAGGAGACGTTTGGCGACTATAAGGGGTATAAAACATAACGGTGTTTGGATTGAGAACCCGGAGGATATTAAAAATATCTTTTTTGAGTACCATGGTGGTCGTTTTGCGAGGACGACCTCGAACGGGGAGCTGTTGGTCCCGGCCAGCAGCTTCCGAACGGTGGATGTTGAGCAGGTTGACATGTTATGTCGTCGACCTACGTTGGGTGATATTAAAAAAGCGGTTTGGGATTGTGGGGGTTCTAAAGCACCGGGTCCGGATGGTTTTTCTTTTGCGTTTGTCAAACATCATTGGGCTTTGCTTTTGGATGATATAGTAAATTTTGTGGGGTATTTTTTTGAGAAGAAAATGATCCCGCGAGGTTGTAATGCTTCATTTATCACTCTTATTCCTAAGAATGATAATCCGGTGTTGATTCAAGACTTTCGCCCCATTAGTCTTATTAATGTCCAATATAAGATTTTGGCTAAAATTCTTGCAAACAGGTTGGCTTTGGTGGTTGATGAGTTGGTAAGCCCGGTTCAATCGGCTTTTATTGGTGGTCGTCAGATTCTTGATGGTCCTCTTATGTTGAACGAGATTGTACGATGGTATAAAAAGAAAAGGAGGAAGATGTTGTTGTTTAAAGTTGATTTCGCGAAGGCTTATGATTCTTTGAACTGGGAGTTTTTGTTCAACGTTCTTCGGTCTATGGGTTTTGGTGAAGATTGGGTAGCTTTGATTCGTGCTTGCTTGTGTTCTGCTACATCTTCGGTTCTTGTTAATGGTAGTCCCTCGAAAGAATTTCCGATTGAAAGAGGCCTTAGACAAGGTGACCCGTTATCTCCTTTTTTGTTTATCTTAGCCATGGAGGGTCTACATGCGTTGATTGATAGGGAAGTAAATTTGGGTAATTTTATTCCTAGTGTCGTGGGGGATATTAAGGTCCCTATTTCTCATTTGTTTTACGCTGATGATGTGATTTTCGTGGGTGAGTGGTCGAAGGATAATTTAGACTGCATTAACAGAATTTTAAAAGAATTTTTTGAGGCTTCGGGGTTGAAAGTGAATGTTGGAAAATGTAATGTTTTTGGGGTTGGGGTTGATCAAAGGGATTTGGATCGGTTTGCTTCTTCTATTGGGTGCTCCGCGGGTTCTTTTCCGTTTAAATATCTTGGGATTCCGGTGGGCGAAAGGATGAGTTTAATTAAATCGTGGGACCCGATTGTGGAAAAGTTCAAGAATCGTCTTGCAAAATGGAAAGCTAATTTATTATCCGTTGGCGGGCGTCTCACATTGATTTCTTCGGTGTTAGGTTCGTTACCCATTTATTATTTATCTATTTTTCGCCTTCCAAAAGCGGTTAAACTGAAACTTGAAAGTATTCGGGCTAATTTTTTTTGGGGTGGGAGGGAAGGGACTCGTAAAATACATTGGGTTAATTGGGATGAAATCTTGGGGGGTCGGGACAAAGGGGGGTTGGGAGTTGGTAGTTTGGATGCCTTAAACAAGGCACTTCTTCTTAAATGGAAATGGAGGTTCCTTAGTGACAAAAATCAATTATGGGTTCGGGTGATTGAGTCGATATATGGGCATGAGGGGGGTTTTGGTGTTCATTTGGCTTCGGGTGGGGGGGTTTGGAATGACATACGACATTGTTCTAAGCGTTTACAGGATAGTGGTGAAGTGCCAAGTGATAGTTTTGTTCGTGTGGTGGGGAACGGTGCGGATACTAAATTTTGGGAAGACACTTGGGTTGGGAATGAGACTTTCGCTTGGAAATATCCTAGACTTTATGCCCTTGAAAATAATAAAGGTTGTAAAGTTTCGGATCGGCTTATTGGTAGCATTAGAGTGTGGAGTTGGAGACGAGATATTAGAGGTGGGGTGGAGGAACATCAATATAGGAGTTTACTTGCTTCTTTAGGCTCGGTGACGATGGACAATGCTAGAGATGGTTGGTCATGGAGCTTAGATGGTAATAGTTCGTTTGAGGTAAAACATGTTCGCAAACACATCGAAAAAAGATCTCTACCCGGTAATTCTTTGAAGACTCGTTGGAATAAAAATATCCCAAAGAAAGTCAACATTTTTTTGTGGAGATTACTTCGTGATAGGCTCCCGACTAGATGTAAATTGATTGAAAAGTGGGTTCCTTTAACGGATTTTAGTTGTGTTTTTTGTGGAAACCGTATGGAATCAAGTGCGCACCTTTTTGAAGACTGTTCGTTGGTTACGGGGCTGTGGTCGAAGCTTAAAGCTTGGCTGCGGTTTGACAATGGTCTACAAGGAGATCCTAAAACTTGTTTGGAGCAGTTAGACGCGTCAAATTTGTCAAAGAAAAAAAAGATGTTGCTCGATGGGATTTTTTGCTGCGCGTGGTGGTCTATTTGGAAACTTCGCAACGAGGTTGTCAAAAATGGTAATGACCTCGACGAGTTTAATATTTTTGAGTCGGTTGTTAGATTTTCGTATTATTGGATGTCGGCTAGAGATAAACGTTTTGTTATGTCGTCTAGCAATTGGCTAGACAACCCTCTTTTGTATTTGTAATTTTTGCTTGTTCGGTTAGGTTTTTCTAACCGGCTCGCCTTGTTTTATATATTTTCTCTTTGCTGTTCAAAAAAAAAAACCACAATCGAGCAAATGCAATTGAAGGTTTTGGAATATAAATTAGTAATGAAATAATACAATTACAAACTCGATAACTATGAATACATTATAATCATCTTCAAAATCGAACTGCCATTTTCGATGAGCAATATAAATATAAACCTATAACAAAGACAATTACTTTGTAACCACAATAGGTAAACGGATTTTGAAAAGAAAGCATAATACTTTAAAGCTTATAATGTATGAACCTGGAAATAAAACCTGCAAAATCAATCGAGCAACTATTGTTAAACATAGAATTTAGACACACATATCCACACCTACATAGTAATCATATCATCTATTGGCGATTTCTTTTCGCCTTTTCTGTGTTTGGTCTCATAGAGGAAGTCAATGTCAACATAACCATGAACTAACCTAGTTAAGAACGTGCTTTAAAATTTGATTATGATAAATTTGAACATTTATAAAGATTTTAACAAATTGGAGTCCCCCGTTTGTTTTTCTCTTTTTTTTAAACTAATTGTTAACTATGAGTCTATGACTGCCTGATAAATTCAGTAAATTCAAATCTAAAAAACTGCCTCATACTCTATCTTAATATCTCTCTAATATTTTCCCTAAATTGCTTGGCTATTTGATCCCCCTTTCAACCCACATCATTAACTCACATAATAAAGAGGAATTCAAGTTATCAAGATTCGATAGTACACTTAACAACATGATGTGATTAGATCAAGAATCAAGATTGAGTACCTCAAAGTAAAGCATTGAATGTAGCGGCATTATTAAGATCGAAGCTCTAGTCCGCTTGTAATCCACAAACTCAAAAAAAAAAAAAACAAATAGTCATAAATACAGAAACAAAATCAAGAATCTCAGTAAGTAATCCATGTAATTATGAACCCTAATCATTAACCAACTCTAATCATCATGTGTAATCAACACAATAATCAAGAACAACCTGAAATCGGAATCCGAAGTTTGCAAAGAGAAACAATAAGTTATAAACCTTATTCATCTGGGCAAATCAAGAACAACCCGAAATAAGAATCATAAAACCTAACCATAATCGGAAAAAAAAAATCAAGATCTCAGGTAATGAAAGTTTGTACATGGAGGAGCCTCCATGGGAAATTTGGCCAACGATATTGATCTTCAAGATCCACTGTAGAAATCGTGCACATAAACAAATTTATTCGTGATGATCTCCACTCTTCACTTCATCAACTCCTCAAGCGTGTGTTCTTCTGCTTCAATCTTCTCAGGTTCAGCAATCGTCCATCTTTAAGATTTTGGTACAAACACAGGATTCACCATAGCCAAACCCAAAACTCAGACGTGCTTGCTCCAGGGTATCAAAATCGGGGATCTAGGGTTTTTGAAATGGAGAAGATATAAGGGTGGGGGTATGGGTTTCGCTTTGGGATTTTGGCTTGAAGGGGCTTCATCGGTTTCATCGGTTACCACCCCCTCCCCTTAAACTCTTATAAAAACCGAACCGGGATCCAGAGTTTTTGACGTATGTTTAATATCAAATTTCAAAATCATTTTTCTGCCGCCCAATTTAAGAGTTTAAGGGATTGTGAGCATTCACATTAGAGTCCCCATGGTTATGTGAGTGAAAACCCTAAAATTTGAGGTTTGATGTGAGTGAATGAGAGAGAAAAAACGGGTGATTTTGTAAAATTTGATGTTTGATGTGAGTGAATGAGAGAGAAAAGGTAATGATAAAGTTATAAAAAGTATTGTTTAATTGTGGTTGTGAGTGGAAGAGATGAAAAAAATTATGATAAAAGTATATATTATAGGGATGGGGATGGGGAATCTACTATGAATGCTCTAAATGTATGTACATTGTGCTAATAGAAACGGTATCTTTTAATAATTTGGTGAAATTACTTTATTGTACTTTCTATATACATTGTAATATATTATAGCACTACGTCAAAAAGTGGCTTTAGCCACGGTTTTTTTTAAAACACCTAGCCACGGTTTTAAAAAAACCTGACTAAAGGTAAGAAACACTAGTTTTAGCCACACATATTTTGTACCCGTGGCCAAATATATAGCCTTTGGACCCTTTAGCCACGTATTTTTTTGTTTATGTGACAACAACAATCAGGTGCAGTGGCTTTAGCCACTGTTTTACAAAAACATGTGGCACTAAACGACCACGGAATTTTTATGATTTTTATTCGTGTGACCAAAAAGGAATGTATGACCACGCTTAAATAATGTTGTGTGACAGAATAGTAGATTTTATTACTTAGTAAATTAAAAAAATACAAAACTATTAAGTATATATTATGCGTGGCTAAATGTGAGCAATGGCCACACTTTTTACTTAGTTATGTGGCTAAAAGCTAGTACATATGGCAACTGTTATTAGGTTGTGTGACTAAATAGTAGGTTGTGGGTGACAAATATCTATTACCTATGGCCACATATATTAACCGTGACTAAATGGTAGGTTGTGAGTGACAAAAATCTATTTTATGGTCACGGTAAAATATTAAACGCGTGGTGAAAAAGAGACGATTTGTTTCCCTCTAAGACAACGCGCTTTTTTCAATTACACCAATTCGAGCGGGTTAAAATCTGCTACCCTATATATCATCATCATTGTTATTTTCCTTTACCGCCATCCCTTTCTTGATCTCAAATTCTCTACACCAATTTGTTTACACCAATTCTAATATCAAATGGCCGGTAATCAACGCTCTCTTAATTACTAGTATGTGAAGAATAATTGTATTTTTTTTTTGGTTTACAGTAACAGGAGAAGAAGATCCTTCAAGTCCCATAAATATGTGACTAAAAACAACGATGAGAATATCTTGAGGCAACTCCATGCGCAGAAGATTCCTGATTGTTTTGCCTACTCTATTGAGGCAACAAACTTATTCCTGATTGTTCTGCCTACTCTGTTCAGGCAACGAAATTATTCTATGTCCTTGATACAAAATTCAATGAATTTGTATCCGAAGAAGATGAAGAAGATGAAGACGATGAAGAAGATGAAGATGAAATTGTCCAATCTTGGGAGTATTTAAGTTCTACTAACCAGATTGAAGTGAAATACATGAACACAGAAGAGAGTAAAATTTTTTCTGTGAATGAAATTGTGGGATCTCATGATATGGACTTTCTCAAAAAATTGAGTGAAATTCCCCTCATTAACAAAGATGAGAATGATTCCGGGAATGAAATTCAACAAAAGGTGAAGGATACGGTGGCCGATTGGGTTCAAGATCCTGCAAACAGTGGTCGGAATGAAGAAGGGTGTGATGATGATGATGACGATGCAAGTTTAGGATACATATCCAAAGATTGCAGTGATCCGGATTATTAATTAATTGATGTATATGTTTATGGACAAATTAAGAATAATATTTTATATGTTTATTTTTTATTAGTAGTTAGAATTGAATATATGATGGTTATATATGTTTATCATGTTTGATTATCTTGTGATATGGCCACTCATATTAAACATTGTTTGCGTGACAAATTATGACAAATGGTCACTCATAATTTATTTTGGGTGGCTAAAAGAAGACCAACAGTCGACGGAGGTTGTAATCATTACTTTTTCATTTACTTTGCCAATTACTTATCGCTCAAATCTCCATCTACAACGCCCCTCGAATATCGATATATACTTATCTTTCTATCAGTTTTCATCATCATCTCCACCATGCGCCTTTTCTTCCAGTCTCTCTCACTCTGTTTTTCATCCATCGTCGCCGGCAAAAAACTATGGAATTGGCATCATCCGTATGTGGAAAACGGTAAGTTATCATCTTCACCACTGAAGTTCGATTGAAATTTGCGTCTAAGATTTGGTATTTTCTTCTTGTGCAGGGAAAGACTGCACCTTGTATCTCCTGGGAGCAGATTTTTAAGTTATTGTGGAAACCATGGAGACGAGGAGTCTCTAATGGTTCATACAAATGCTTTACCAAGAGCAGATTTTAAGTTATTGTATAATTTTATAACAGTCAGCAGTAAGGGCACATGTTGAGGTTTACAGCACTTGTATTCTTCAGGTGCTTCTCTCCCTTTTTGCCCCATGACCCTGATATTTCTTCAGGCACTTCTTCTCCCTTTTGATCAGAAGCAAGTGCTTGTGAGAAAGCAAAGAGGGATTAACTTGTCACATCTTTTGACCCCACGAACCTGATTTTTCTTCAGCCTCTTCTTCTCCCTTTTGATCAGAAGCAAGTGCTTGGGAGAAAGCAAAGAGGGATTAATTTGTCACATCTTTTGGCTCCACGAACCTGATTTTTCTTCAGCTGCTTCTTCTCTTTTTTAAGTTAGTAGTTTTTCAGTTGTAATTTTATAGATCAATGTATTAATGGAATCATACCCTTTTGGATTATGTATGTAATTGTGTTTGTTAAAGCGGCAGTTGATTTTGGTTGTTTATTTTTGACTTTTATTGACTCTGGTTTGGTCAAACAGAGGAGACCTGCAGGCACAATCAAAAAAAAGGAAACACTTGACTCAAAATTAAGATCCATAATATTCCAGAATACATAAAGAAGAAAACCAAATATTGTTGAGACTGTAATTTGCTAAAATTCAAAAACATTACAATGATCAATTAATCGTTTTTACGTAATATCATTCCGGTACAATCAGCTCTATGGTAAACACATGTCACATGTATCTACGGGTGGCAATACATTATCGCTGTGAGGAAAAACTACCGTACTAAATTCTTCATTGGCATCGTCTTCATAATAATCTCTCTAATTTATGGGAGGTGTCATAAAGACAATATGCAGTTTTTTATCCAGCTAGTCTTTGCTGTAAAACAACTGTCATGCGGGTGACGCGAAAATGAACGGGTCCTCCTTGTGACATAGTCTTTTAAGGTTGACCAAAGTGTAACCAAGGCTATCTTTTTTGACCACATGTGTATTCTCAACCCAGTCGCACATAAATAGAGGGATGCTTTTAATATGGTATTCTAGTAGACATATCTCTTTTAAAACCCCATAGTAAGCTTTTTGTCCATAGGTTAATACCTCGTTAGAGATGTGCATGTCATTTACCTCTACACCAACCCCGCTATTCTGGTAAACCCTACCGTATCGAGATTTTGTACGAAATGAATAAAAATTTATGTCATATACTTCATATTTCCTCAGGCTTCTGTGCGGACCATGTGAAATCCACCTAACGGTCTCTGATATAGTTTCTGGGGACTCCTCCATCTCCTTTTCAACATGAAATTCATAGTAGGTTCATCAGGAGAGTTCATTTCGAATAAGAAGGTTATAGTTCTTCCAAAAATAAAATAAAGTTGTTCCATTTAACTCAGATCAGTTGTTCCGGAAAGTTATAATTCATCCGGAATTAAAACTACAAGAAAATAGTTTCGGTTCACCAGGAAGGTTATAGTTCATCCGGATAGAAAATAGAGTTGTTCCGGACAACTCGGGTCAGTTTTTCCAGAAAGTTACAGTTCATCCGGAATTAAAACTATTAGAAAATATTTTCAGTTCACTAGGAAGGTTATAGTTCATCCGGATAGAAAATAGAGTTGTTCCGGACAACTTAGGTCAGTTGTTCCGGAAAGTTACAGTTCATCCGGAATTAAAACTATAAGAAAATAGTTTCAGTTCACCAGGAAGGTTATAGTTCATCCGGATAGAAAATAGAGTTGTTCCGGACAACTCAGGTCAGTTTTTCAGGAAAGTTATAGTTCATCCGGTATTAAAACAATAAGAAAATAGTTTTAGTTCACCAGGAAGGTTATAGTTCATCCGGATAGAAAATAGAGTTGTTCCGGACAACTGAGGTAAGTTGTTCAGGAAAGTTACAGTTCATCCGGAATTAAAACAATAAGCAAATTTAGCTGACCTTGTTGCGTAACCATTTACCAAATGTTGTGCTCTGCTTCTTAGTCAACTCATTTAGCCTACTACCAGGATGTTCCTTTTCCAAAAATTTCATGTGTTCTCTGCAATTACATTAATTGAAGTTATCTATAAAAGTTTATAATTAATTAAACAGATCAAAAAAGGTTAATAATCTAAATTACTTACTCGATATAATGCTCAATTTCAGGCGTATTTAGCAACACAAATAAATGCGCTTTCGATAGGAGCTCTGGAGAGACTTCAACTGATCTACCAGCTGACCTAGGACTTCCATCCGCATTGCTATGCTTTTTAGTTGGAACACCAATAGTTGTGATGGTTTTTTGGTATTCGCTGAGAAACTCAATCGTTTCTTCTACAATGTTCTCCTCAGCAATGCACCCTTCTGGATAAGTTTTGTTTCTCACATGGCCCTTAATTACCTTCATACACCTTTTAAATGGATACATCCATCGAAAGCATATTGGGCCACATAATTTTACCTCCCTAGTAAGGTGCACCGTCAAATGAAGCATAACATCAAAAAATGATGGCGGGAAATATTTCTCAAGCAGGCATAGTGTGACACAAAGATCTGCTTGTAATTTATCTAGTTCTTCGACGTTGATCTCTTTGCTGCATATTGATTTGAAAAAAAAACAGAGCCTGATAATAGCATATCTTGTCGGTTCAGGCATGACTGACCGAATTGCAATTGGCAGAAACTGTTGCATCAGCATATGATAGTCATGTGACTTGAGCCCCACAAGTTTCTTGTCCTTTAGGCTGTGTTTGGCGCACTAGCTGAAAAGCTAGCTGCCAGCTGATAAGCTAGCTGTTAGCTGATAAGCTAGCTGACAAGCTAGCTGCTAGCTGATAAGCTAGCTGGTAGCTGATAAATTATAAGCTAGCTGATAAGCTAGCTGATAAAAATAACGTTTGGTAAAAACTAGCTGATAAACTAGCTTAAAAATATAAAATGACATAAAAGTACATGTCATAAATGTAAATAAAGATATTTATTTATAAGTTAGGGAAGGGTAAAATTGGAAATATTATAAAAGCTAGTTGAAAAGCTAGTTGAAAAGCTACTCCAACTAGCTTTTCAAAAGCTAGCTTATAAGCTAGCTTATAAGCTTAGCTTTTTGACGTTACCAAACAGGGCTTTTAAAAAAAGCTAGCTTATTAAAAAAGCCCCGTTTGGTAACGTCAAAAAGCTAGCTTATAAGCTAGCTGATAAGCTAGCTTATAAGCTAGCTTATGGCGCGCCAAACACAGCCTTAGACTAGCCAAAATAGAAAAGTTAGAACAATAGCCTTGTGGAACCTTCAAGTTATACAACGTGTCATAAAACTTTTCCTTTTCATCTTTTTGTAACGTGTAACACGCTACAGGAAGTACTATGTTGTTCTTGTTTTGTTTAGGCTGCAACTCTGGTCTTAACCCCAAAAAGTTCAGATCCTTTCTAGCATTCAGTCCATCCTTTGTCTTTCCTGGAAGGTTGAGCAGAGTTCCAACAAGACTCTCAGCCACATTCTTTTCAATATACATGAAATCAATGCAATGTTGGACACTATTATGCCTCCAATATCTAAGTCTTCGAAACCATATATTGAATTTCTTCCAATATGGTGGCTTCTCTTTGTTCTTTCTTTTTCTCTTATCAATCTTCCACCCTCTTCCGGTTGAGGTCTCTGGGATTTCTGAATCAGTACACCTTAATCCCTTTCCCCATTTGTTCCTGATATGTCGAACTTCGTTGTATATTTGTTCCCCGGTCATAGGAACTGCAGCATCTTTCAACTCTTGTTTACCATCGAAGGCCTCTGTTTGCTTTCGAAAGGCATGCGTATATGGTAGATATCTTCTATGACCAGCATAACACTGTTTGGCTGAGAAAGGAAGCCTAATGCATTTATTTTGTTCCCGACATACCACACAACCATGGAATCCACTGTACGGGCAACTACAAAGTGTACTAAGTGCAGGGTAATCATTAATCGTCCATAAAACAACTGCACACATAGTAAACTGTTCTTGCGCATACGCATCATATGTTTCCACACCTGCCTCAAATAACAGCTCTAAGTCATCATTAATGGTTCCAAAAACACATCAATATCGTTTCCAGGCGCTCCCGATATTAATAACGAAAGCATGATGAACTTTCTTTTCATACACAACTATGGTGGAAGGTTGTAAATGACAGATAGAACCGGCCACACTGTAATTTATGTTGCCTCTATTCACGTCGACCCCATCAGTTGAAATGCCAAGACGAAGACTTCTAGGATCGTTAGCGATTTCGGGATATCTGTCATCTATGGCTTTCCATGCCGGTGAATCGGATGGGTGTCGTAACACACCGGGTATTTTGGATCTGGTGGCATGTCATCTTAGATCTTCCGCTGTGGTTTTCACTTGAAACATTCGTTTTAATCTTGGAATGATGGGGAAATACCACATTACCTTTGCAGGAGTATTGTCATATAGTTTCTTAGTCTTCTCACCCACCTTCCACCTGGACTCACCACAAGTTGGACATACAGTTAGGTCCATGTTCTCCTTCCTGTAAAGAGAATACAATCATTGATACACACATGTATCTTGGTATACCCTGCACCCATTGACTTCACAATCTTCTTGGCCTCATATGTATTTTTCACAATTTCATTACCTTCAGGTAACATCTGTTTCAACAAAACTAAAAGTTCATTAAAAAATTATCTGATCCTCCATGCTTAGTCTTCAAGTTCAGTAGTTGTACCAAGGCAGATAACTTTGTGAAGGTACGGCATCCTTCATACAGGAGCTTCTCAGCATCCATGAGTCGTTCTTGAAACTTCTCATTGTCCTCAGTGAAATTATCTTCAGTAGCTCTGACCATTTCTATCGTTTTGGATGCATCGAATGGCATTCCGGAATCAAAAGATGATTCCTTGTGAAGCTCATCTCCTGTTGGCTCGTGTTTCTCTCCGTGTTTAGTCCACGTTGTATAAATCAGATCGAATCCCTTTGAAAACAAATGATAATCTACATCATCAACAGGATAAGAGTAATGGTTTAGACATTTAACACAGGGACACGGAATTTCCATCTTTTTCAAACTTGTAACTGCAAACTTTAAGAATGATTTAACTCCATCGGTATTTGATTTCATGGTTATACTGATTAGCATCCAAGACTTATCCATGTTTGTTTTGCTAACATATACAATAAGAAAGATTATTAAAAACGATTGTTTTGCTAATAATGAAAACCCTTTTCAATAATCTTTACTGTGAACCTGTTTATTGAAGAAGTAATATGACGGAGGGAAAATTCTGTCGATTAATGAGCAA
>JBCNJP010008324.1:0-41582 GCA_039602395.1 Deinandra increscens subsp. villosa
AAATCAGAAATCAAAGCATGTTTCATTATTGCTAACGAAGACCTAATAATCACATTAAGGTCTTAGGTGTTTTCGCTAGGCAGTACCCGATGACACAGTTTCGCTAGCTAGTTTCGCTCGAAACTGTTGACACAGTTTCGCTAGCATAGCTTCGCTCGAAACTGGTTTGAACTTTCGTTCAGGGACAAGGTCTATGGTTGTTTCGCTCGGTAGTTTCGGTCACAGGCGACACTATAGTTTCGCTTAATAGTGTCGCTGGATGAAGATATACATAATTTCGCTGAATAGTTTCGCCTATTGAATGCACAGTTTCGCTAGTCGCTAAAAACCCGTAAATTTGACTAAAAATCTTTCTAACAGCTTCCATACTTCATGTAATTCATTATCTAGCATACATAAACATTTGCCAACATCACAAAAGCATTTTTAACACCTTAAACATGGTTTTTCATCATCAAATCATCAAGAACACTTTTTACACAAAATGACCTAATCTAGCATGAATCTTCATTATGGATCAGTTTCACACGTAAAGTTGTAGTCTTTATGATAGATCTAGCATTCCTAAGCATTATAACAGAAGATCAAGCAATTCCATGAATATCTAAGCATGATTTTTAAGAAAATACAAAGAAAAGGCAAGAAGAATGGTCATGGGACTCACGGTTTGATCAAGCTCGATGGATGATCTTCACCAACAGAAATGATGGCTGGTCTTGGTGGTTCTTGGGGCTGGTCCAGAATTTCGTGAGAGAGAGAGAAGAAGATGGAGAGTGTGTGTGTTTGTATGGTGATGTATGAAAATGGGTGATTAGGGTTTAATTCTCTATTTAAATACTAAAGGCCTTGTGGGCTTATCATTGGGATTTGGGCCCCCAATGATTAGTCTATCATTAGTCTAATTACTAGCCCATTATTAATCATGTATGCATACACTTTAATTACTTGACTAATCTCATAAATACACAATTAAGCGATTTGTCATATAATTTAACAAGTAAACAAATAGTCATGCTTTTTAATAATAATTATGCATTTAAATCACGTTGCACATAATAACACTAAATAAATAAATACATAACACGTATGGGCGGTTTCGGTGATCAACCAAACGTCGTGGACGTATTCGGCCTAGTTAAGCATCAGTTACTAAGTTAACACTTATAACGTAACTAACGGAGATTGTCTAACGGAAGTAAACCTTGAAATTCTCGGATGTCACATAAGCATTAGTTACTAAGTTAACACTTATAACGTAACTAACGGAGATTGTCTAACGGAAGTTAACCTTGGAATTCTCGGGTGTCACATCATCCCCTTGAAATTGGAATTTTCGTCCCGAAAATTATTCTAGTGTTGTAGCGTTCGCAGCCTCGGCTGTCGTTGTTGCTGTAGTTGCTGGGGAAAGAAAGCAAAAGTTTTAGGGTCGCCACAATTTCATAACTTTTCCTTTCACCAGACATGAAATCTTTTATCTCTTTATATCCTCTTTCATTAGTTGGACGTACGTAAAGCTTTTCAATTGGACTCCATAGATGAAAATTGTTTGTACTCATGTATGAGAAAACCTTCTCTTCCAATTTTCATAATCTTACAGTTTCGGTAACTTGGGAACTCTCTGACTTGTTCCGATTTCATTATCAAAATTTATTAAGGTTTGCATCGCGTTTTGCATAACGGCAAAAGTTTGATAATCAGACATCTTTAGGTAAACTTTTCGGAATTGAAAACTTTGAATGTAAAAAACGGAGGTCTTAGATGTGGAATTTAGGGGTCTTAACGGAGGGTACTAGCCGTTAGGCTACTAAATTGATATAATAACTCAGTAGGTAAAGCCATTGTAAGATAACCATAAGCTTTCTGTTCCATTTCATAACTTTTCCTTTCACTAGACGTGAAATCTTTTATCTCTTTATATCCTCTTTCATTAGTTGGACGTACGTAAAGCTTTTCAATTGGACTCCATAGATGAAAATTGTTTGTACTCATGTATGAGAAAACCTTCTCTTCCAATTATGTTGCTCTTTCAATTTCAGTAACTTGGGAACTTTCAGACTTGTTTCGATTTCGTTATCTAAATTTATTAAGGTTTGCATCGCGTTTTTTTATAACGCAAAAGTTTGAATATCAGACATCTTTAGGTAAACTTTTCGGAATTGAAAACTTTGAATGTAAAAAACGGAGGTCTTAGATGTGGAATTTAGGGGTCTTAACGGAGGGTACTAGCCGTTAGGCTACTAAATTGATATAATAACTCAGTAGGTAAAGCCATTGTAAGATAACCATAAGCTTTCTGTTCCATTTCATAACTTTTCCTTTCACCAGACGTGAAAACTTTTATCTCTTTATATCCTCTTTCATTAGTTGGACGTACGTAAAGCTTTTCAATTGGACTCCATAGATGAAAATTGTTTGTACTCATGTATGAGAAAACCTTCTCTTCCAATTTTCATAATCTTCCTGTTTCGCTAACTTGGGAACTTTCTGACTTGTTCCGAATTTGTTATCAAAATTTATTAAGGTTTGCATCGCGTTTTGCATAACGGCAAAAGCTTGATAATCAGACACCTTAGGATAAACTTTTCGGTATTGATAACTTCGCATGCAAAATGGAGGTCTTAGAAGTGGAATTTGGAAGTCAAAATGGATGTTACTAGCCCTTAGGCTACTAAATTGATGTAACATCTCAGTAGGTAAAGCAATGGTAGGATAACCATAAGATTTCTATTCCAGTTTATAAGTTTTCCTTTAACCAGACGGGAAATCTTTGATCTCTTTATATCCTCCTTCATCAGTTAGACGTTCGTAAACTTTTCAATTGAACTCCATAGATCAAAATCGTTTGTACTGATGTACGTGGAAAACCTTCTCTTCCAATTTTGATACTCTTTCAATTTCAGTAACTTGGGAACTTTCTGACTTGTTCCGATTTCATTATATAAATTTATTAAGGTTTGCATCGCGTTTTTCATAACGGCAAAAGTTTGAATATCAGACATCTTTAGGTAAAATTTTCGGAATTGAAAACTATGAATGTTAAAAACGAAGGTCTTAGATGTAGAATTTAGGGGTCTTAACGAAGGGTACTAGCCGTTAGGCTACTAAATTGATATAATAACTCAGTAGGTAAAGCCATTGTAAGATAACCATAAGCTTTCTGTTCCATTTCATAACTTTTCCTTTCACCAGACGTGAAATCTTTTGTCTCTTTATATCCTCTTTCATTATTTGGACGTACGTAGAGCTTTTCAATTGGACTCCATAGATGAAAATTGTTTGTACTCATGTATGAGAAAACCTTCTGTTCCAATTTTCATAATCTTACAGTTTCGGTAACTTGGGAACTTTCTGACTTGTTTCGATTTCATTATAAAAATTTATTAAGGTTTGCATCGCGTTTTGCATAACGGCAAAATCTTGATAATTAGACACCTTAAGATAAACCTTTCGGTATTGAAAACTTTGAATGCAATATGGAGGTCTTAGAAGTGGAATTTGAAAGTCGAAATGGAGGGTACTCACCGTTAGGCTACTAAATTGATGTAACAACTCAGTAGGTAAAGCAATGGTAGGATAACCATAAGCTTTCTGTTCCAGTTTATAAGTTTTCCTTTAACCAGACGTGAAATCTTTGATCTCTTTATATCCTCCTTCATCAGTTAGACGTTCGTAAAGCTTTTCAATTGAACTCCATAGATCAAAATCGTTTGTACTGATGTACGTTTAAAACCTTCTCTTCCAATTTTGATACTCTTTCAATTTCAGTAACTTGGGAACTTTCTGACTTGTTCCGATTTCGATATCTAAATTTATTAAGGTTTGCATCGCGTTTTTCATAACGGCAAAAGTTTGAATATCAGACATCTTTAGATAAAATTTTCGGAATTGAAAACTTTGAATGTTAAAAACGGAGGTCTTAGATGTGGAATTTAGGGGTCTTAACGGAGGGTACTAGCCATTAGGCTACTAAATTGATAGAAGAACTCAGTAGGTAAAGCTATTGTAAGATAACCATAAGCTTTTTGTTCCATTTCATAACTTTTCCTTTCACCAGACGTGAAATATTTTATCTCTTTATATCCTCCTCCATTAGTTGAACGTACGTAAAGCTTTTCAATTGGACTCCATAGATGAAAATCGTTTGTACTGATGTATGAGAAAACCTTCTCTTCCAAATTTCATAATCTTCCCGTTTCGCTAACTTGGGAACTTTTTGACTTGTTCCGATTTTGTTATCAAAATTTATTAAGGTTTGCATCGCGTTTTGCATAACGGAAAAAGCTTGGTAATCAGACACCTTAGGATAAACTTTTCGGTATTGAAAACTTCGAATGCAAAATGGAGGTCTTAGAAGTGGAATTTGGAATCGAAATGGAGGGTACTGGCCGCTAGTCTACTAAATTGATGTAACATCTCAGTGGTAAAGCCATTGTAAGATAACCATAAGCTTTCTGTTCCATTTCATTACTTTTACTTTCACCAGACGTGAAATCTTTTATCTCTTTAAATCCTCCTCCATTAGTTGGACGTACGTAAAGCTTTTCAATTGGACTCCATAGATGAAAATCGTTTGTACCGATGTATGAGAAAACCTTCTCTTCCAATTTTCATAATCTTCCTGTTTCGCTAACTTGGGAACTTTCTGACTTGTTCCGATTTGGTTATCAGAATTTATTAAGGTTTGCATCGCGTTTTGCATAACGGCAAAAGCTTGATAATCAGACACCTTAGGATAAACTTTTCGGTATTGAAAACTTCGAATGCAAAATGGAGGTCTTAGAAGTGGAATTTGGAATCGAAATGGAGGGTACTGGCTGCTAGTCTACTAAATTGATGTAACATCGCAGTAGGTAAAGCCATTGTAAGATAACCATAAGCTTTCTGTTCCATTTCATAACTTTTCCTTTCACCAGACGTGAAATCTTTTATCTCTTTATATCCTCCTTCATCAGTTAGACGTTCGTAAAGCTTTTCAATTGAACTCCATAGATCAAAATCATTTGTACTGATGTACGTGGAAAACCTTCTCTTCCAATTTTGTTACTCTTTCAATTTCAGTAACTTAGGAACTTTCTGACTTGTTCCGATTTCGTTATCTAAATTTATTAAGGTTTGCATCGCGTTTTTCATAACGGCAAAAGTTTGAATATCAGACATCTTTAGGTAAACTTTTCGGAATTGAAAACTTTGAATGTAAAAAACGGAGGTCTTAGATGTGGAATTTAGGGGTCTTAATGGAGGGTACTAGCCGTTAGGCTACTAAATTGATATAATAACTCAGTAGGTAAAGCCATTGTAAGATAACCATAAGCTTTTGGTTCCATTTCATAACTTTTCCTTTCACCAGACGTGAAATCTTTTATCTCTTTATATCCTCTTTCATTAGTTGGACGTACGTAAAATTTTCAATTGGACTCCATAGATGAAAATTGTTTGTACTCATGTATGTGAAAACCTTCTCTTCCAATTTTCATAATCTTCCCGTTTCGCTAACTTGGGAACTTTCTGACTTGTTCCGATTTTGTTATCAAAATTTATTAAGGTTTGCATCGCGTTTTGCATAACGGCAAAAGCTTGATAATTAGACACCTTAGGATAAACTTTTCGGTATTGATAACTTCGCATGCAAATTGGATGTCTTAGAAGTGGAATTTGGAAGTCAAAATGGATGGTACTAGCCCTTAGGCTACTAAATTGATGTAACAACTCAGTAGGTAAAGCAATGGTAGGATAACCATAAGCTTTCTGTTCCAGTTTATAAGTTTTCCTTTAACCAGACGGGAAATCTTTGATCTCTTTATATCCTCCTTCATCAGTTTGACGTTCGTAAAGCTTTTCAATTGAACTCCATTGATCAAAATCGTTTGTACTGATGTATGTGGAAAACCTTCTCTTCCAATTTTGATGCTCTTTCAATTTCAGTAACTTGGGAACTTTCTGACTTGTTCCGATTTCGTTATATAAATTTATTAAGGTTTGCATCGCGTTTTTCATAACGGCAAAAGTTTGAATATTAGACATCTTTAGGTAAAATTTTCGGAATTGAAAACTTTGAATGTTAAAAACGGAGGTCTTAGATGTGGAATTTAGGGGTCTTAACGGAGGGTACTAGCCATTAGGCTACTAAATTGATATAATAACTCAGTAGGTAAAGCCATTGTAAGATAACCATAAGCTTTCTGTTCCATTTCATAACTTTCCTTTCACCAGACGTGAAATATTTTATCTCTTTATATCCTCCTCCATTAGTTGAACGTACGTAAATCTTTTCAATTGGACTCCATAGATGAAAATCGTTTGTACTGATGTATGAGAAAACCTTCTCTTCCAAATTTCATAATCTTCCCGTTTCGCTAACTTGGGAACTTTTTGACTTGTTCAGATTTTGTTATCAAAATTTATTAAGGTTTGCATCGCGTTTTGCATAACGGAAAAAGCTTGGTAATCAGACACCTTAGGATAAACTTTTCGGTATTGAAAACTTCGAATGCAAAATGGAGGTCTTAGAAGTGGAATTTGGAATCGAAATGGAGGGTACTGGCCGCTAGTCTACTAAATTGATGTAACATCTCAGTGGTAAAGCCATTGTAAGATAACCATAAGCTTTCTGTTCCATTTTATAACTTTTACTTTCACCAGACGTGAAATCTTTTATCTCTTTATATCCTCCTCCATTAGTTGGACGTACGTAAAGCTTTTCAATTGGACTCCATAGATGAAAATCGTTTGTACTGATGTATGAGAAAACCTTCTCTTCCAATTTTCATAATCTTCCTGTTTCGCTAACTTGGGAACTTCTGACTTGTTCCGATTTTGTTATCAAAATTTATTAAGGTTTGCATCGCGTTTTGCATAACGGCAAAAGCTTGGTAATCAGACACCTTAGGATAAACTTTTCGGTATTGAAAACTTCGAATGCAAAATGGAGGTCTTAGAAGTGGAATTTGGAATCAAAATGGAGGGTACTGGCTGTTCGTCTACTAAATTGATGTAACATCTCAGTAGGTAAAGCCTTTGTAAGCTAACCATAAGCTTTTTGTTCCATTTCATAACTTTTCCTTTCACCAGACGTGAAATCTTTTATCTCTTTATATCCTCCTTCATCAGTTAGACGTTCGTAGAAAACCCTCTCTTCCAATTTTGTTACTCTTTAATTTGAGTAACTTGGGAACTTTCTGACTTGTTCCGATTTTGTTATCTAAATTTATTAAGGTTTGCATCGCGTTTTTCATAACGGCAAAAGTTTGAATATCAGACATCTTTAGGTAAACTTTTCGGAATTGAAAACTTTGAATGTAAAAAACGGAGGTCTTAGATGTGGAATTTAGGAGTCTTAACGGAGGGTACTAGCTGTTAGGCTACTAAATTGATATAATAACTCAGTAGGTAAAGCCATTGTAAGATAACCATAAGCTTTCTGTTCCATTTCATAACTTTTCCTTTCACCAGACGTGAAATCTTTTATCTCTTTATATCCTCTTTCATTAGTTGGACTTACGTAAAGCTTTTCAATTCGACTCCATAGATGAAAATTGTTTGTACTCATGTATGAGAAAACCTTCTCTTCCAATTTTGTAACTCTTTCAATTTCAGTAACTTGGGAACTTTCAGACTTGTTCCGATTTCGTTATCTTAATTTATTAAGGTTTGCATCGCGTTTTTTCATAACGGCAAAACTTTGAATATCAGACATCTTTAGGTAAACTTTTCGGAATTGAAAACTTTGACTGGAAAAAAACGGAGGTCTTAGATGTGGAATTTAGGGGTCTTAACGGAGGGTACTAGCCGTTAGGCTACTAAATTGATATAATAACTCAGTAGGTAAAGCCATTGTAAGATAACTATAATCTTTCTGTTCCATTTCATAACTTTTCCTTTCACCAGACGTGAGAACTTTTATCACTTTATATCCTCTTTCATTAGTTGGACGTACGTAAAGCTTTTCAATTGGACTCCATAGATGAAAATTATTTGTACTCATGTATGAGAAAACCTTCTCTTCCAATTTTCATAATCTTCCTGTTTCGCTAACTTGGGAACTTTCTGACTTGTTCCGAATTTGTTATCAAAATTTATTAAGGTTTGCATCGCGTTTTGCATAACGGCAAAAGCTTGATAATCAGACACCGTAGGATAAACTTTTCGGTATTGATAACTTTTCATGCAAAATGGAGGTCTTAGAAGTGGAATTTGGAAGTCAAAATGGATGGTACTAGCCCTTAGGCTACTAAATTGATGTAACAACTCAGTAGGTAAAGCAATGGTATGATAACCATAAGATTTCTGTTCCAGTTTATAAGTTTTCCTTTAACCAGACGGGAAATCTTTGATCTCTTTATATCCTCCTTCATCAGTTAGACGTTCGTAAAGCTTTTCAATTGAACTCCATAGATCAAAATCGTTTGTACTGATGTACGTGGAAAACCTTCTCTTCCAATTTTGATACTCTTTCAATTTCAGTAACTTGGGAACTTTCTGACTTGTTCCGATTTCGTTATATAAATTTATTAAGGTTTGCATCGCGGTTTTCATAACGGCAAAAGTTTGAATATCAGACATCTTTAGGTAAAATTTTCGGAATTGAAAACTTTGAATGTTAAAAACGGAGGTCTTGGATGTGGAATTTAGGGGTCTTAACGGAGGGTACTAGCCGTTAGGCTACCAAATTGATATAATAACTCAGTAGGTAAAGCCATTGTAAGATAACCATAAGCTTTCTGTTCCATTTCATAACTTTTCCTTTCACCAGACGTGAAATCTTTTGTCTCTTTATATCCTCTTTCATTATTTGGACGTACGTAGAGCTTTTCAATTGGACTCCATAGATGAAAATTGTTTGTACTCATGTATGAGAAAACCTTCTGTTCCAATTTTCATAATCTTACAGTTTCGGTAACTTGGGAACTTTCTGACTTGTTTCGATTTCATTATCAAAATTTATTAAGGTTTGCATCGCGTTTTGCATAACGGCAAAATCTTGATAATTAGACACCTTAAGATAAACCTTTCGGTATTGAAAACTTTGAATGCAATATGGAGGTCTTAGAAGTGGAATTTGAAAGTCGAAATGGAGGGTACTCACCGTTAGGCTACTAAATTGATGTAACAACTCAGTAGGTAAAGCAATGGTAGGATAACCATAAGCTTTCTGTTCCAGTTTATAAGTTTTCCTTTAACCAGACGTGAAATCTTTGATCTCTTTATATCCTCCTTCATCAGTTAGACGTTCGTAAAGCTTTTCAATTGAACTCCATAGATCAAAATCGTTTGTACTGATGTACGTTTAAAACCTTCTCTTCCAATTTTGATACTCTTTCAATTTCAGTAACTTGGGAACTTTCTGACTTGTTCCGATTTCGATATCTAAATTTATTAAGGTTTGCATCGCGTTTTTCATAACGGCAAAAGTTTGAATATCAGACATCTTTAGATAAAATTTTCGGAATTGAAAACTTTGAATGTTAAAAACGGAGGTCTTAGATGTGGAATTTAGGGGTCTTAACGGAGGGTACTAGCCATTAGGCTACTAAATTGATAGAAGAACTCAGTAGGTAAAGCTATTGTAAGATAACCATAAGCTTTTTGTTCCATTTCATAACTTTTCCTTTCACCAGACGTGAAATATTTTATCTCTTTATATCCTCCTCCATTAGTTGAACGTACGTAAAGCTTTTCAATTGGACTCCATAGATGAAAATCGTTTGTACTGATGTATGAGAAAACCTTCTCTTCCAAATTTCATAATCTTCCCATTTCGCTAACTTGGGAACTTTTTGACTTGTTCCGATTTTGTTATCAAAATTTATTAAGGTTTGCATCGCGTTTTGCATAACGGAAAAAGCTTGGTAATCAGACACCTTAGGATAAACTTTTCGGTATTGAAAACTTCGAATGCAAAATGGAGGTCTTAGAAGTGGAATTTGGAATCGAAATGGAGGGTACTGGCCGCTAGTCTACTAAATTGATGTAACATCTCAGTGGTAAAGCCATTGTAAGATAACCATAAGCTTTCTGTTCCATTTCATTACTTTTACTTTCACCAGACGTGAAATCTTTTATCTCTTTAAATCCTCCTCCATTAGTTGGACGTACGTAAAGCTTTTCAATTGGACTCCATAGATGAAAATCGTTTGTACCGATGTATGAGAAAACCTTCTCTTCCAATTTTCATAATCTTCCTGTTTCGCTAACTTGGGAACTTTCTGACTTGTTCCGATTTGGTTATCAGAATTTATTAAGGTTTGCATCGCGTTTTGCATAACGGCAAAAGCTTGATAATCAGACACCTTAGGATAAACTTTTCGGTATTGAAAACTTCGAATGCAAAATGGAGGTCTTAGAAGTGGAATTTGGAATCGAAATGGAGGGTACTGGCTGCTAGTCTACTAAATTGATGTAACATCGCAGTAGGTAAAGCCATTGTAAGATAACCATAAGCTTTCTGTTCCATTTCATAACTTTTCCTTTCACCAGACGTGAAATCTTTTATCTCTTTATATCCTCCTTCATCAGTTAGACGTTCGTAAAGCTTTTCAATTGAACTCCATAGATCAAAATCATTTGTACTGATGTACGTGGAAAACCTTCTCTTCCAATTTTGTTACTCTTTCAATTTCAGTAACTTAGGAACTTTCTGACTTGTTCCGATTTCGTTATCTAAATTTATTAAGGTTTGCATCGCGTTTTTCATAACGGCAAAAGTTTGAATATCAGACATCTTTAGGTAAACTTTTCGGAATTGAAAACTTTGAATGTAAAAAACGGAGGTCTTAGATGTGGAATTTAGGGGTCTTAATGGAGGGTACTAGCCGTTAGGCTACTAAATTGATATAATAACTCAGTAGGTAAAGCCATTGTAAGATAACCATAAGCTTTTGGTTCCATTTCATAACTTTTCCTTTCACCAGACGTGAAATCTTTTATCTCTTTATATCCTCTTTCATTAGTTGGACGTACGTAAAATTTTCAATTGGACTCCATAGATGAAAATTGTTTGTACTCATGTATGTGAAAACCTTCTCTTCCAATTTTCATAATCTTCCCGTTTCGCTAACTTGGGAACTTTCTGACTTGTTCCGATTTTGTTATCAAAATTTATTAAGGTTTGCATCGCGTTTTGCATAACGGCAAAAGCTTGATAATTAGACACCTTAGGATAAACTTTTCGGTATTGATAACTTCGCATGCAAATTGGATGTCTTAGAAGTGGAATTTGGAAGTCAAAATGGATGGTACTAGCCCTTAGGCTACTAAATTGATGTAACAACTCAGTAGGTAAAGCAATGGTAGGATAACCATAAGCTTTCTGTTCCAGTTTATAAGTTTTCCTTTAACCAGACGGGAAATCTTTGATCTCTTTATATCCTCCTTCATCAGTTTGACGTTCGTAAAGCTTTTCAATTGAACTCCATTGATCAAAATCGTTTGTACTGATGTATGTGGAAAACCTTCTCTTCCAATTTTGATGCTCTTTCAATTTCAGTAACTTGGGAACTTTCTGACTTGTTCCGATTTCGTTATATAAATTTATTAAGGTTTGCATCGCGTTTTTCATAACGGCAAAAGTTTGAATATTAGACATCTTTAGGTAAAATTTTCGGAATTGAAAACTTTGAATGTTAAAAACGGAGGTCTTAGATGTGGAATTTAGGGGTCTTAACGGAGGGTACTAGCCATTAGGCTACTAAATTGATATAATAACTCAGTAGGTAAAGCCATTGTAAGATAACCATAAGCTTTCTGTTCCATTTCATAACTTTCCTTTCACCAGACGTGAAATATTTTATCTCTTTATATCCTCCTCCATTAGTTGAACGTACGTAAATCTTTTCAATTGGACTCCATAGATGAAAATCGTTTGTACTGATGTATGAGAAAACCTTCTCTTCCAAATTTCATAATCTTCCCGTTTCGCTAACTTGGGAACTTTTTGACTTGTTCTGATTTTGTTATCAAAATTTATTAAGGTTTGCATCGCGTTTTGCATAACGGCAAAAGCTTGGTAATCAGACACCTTAGGATAAACTTTTCGGTATTGAAAACTTCGAATGCAAAATGGAGGTCTTAGAAGTGGAATTTGGAATCGAAATGGAGGGTACTGGCCGCTAGTCTACTAAATTGATGTAACATCTCAGTGGTAAAGCCATTGTAAGATAACCATAAGCTTTCTGTTCCATTTTATAACTTTTACTTTCACCAGACGTGAAATCTTTTATCTCTTTATATCCTCCTCCATTAGTTGGACGTACGTAAAGCTTTTCAATTGGACTCCATAGATGAAAATCGTTTGTACTGATGTATGAGAAAACCTTCTCTTCCAATTTTCATAATCTTCCTGTTTCGCTAACTTGGGAACTTCTGACTTGTTCCGATTTTGTTATCAAAATTTATTAAGGTTTGCATCGCGTTTTGCATAACGGCAAAAGCTTGGTAATCAGACACCTTGGGATAAACTTTTCGGTATTGAAAACTTCGAATGCAAAATGGAGGTCTTAGAAGTGGAATTTGGAAGTCAAAATGGATGGTACTAGCCCTTAGGCTACTAAATTGATGTAACAACTCAGTAGGTAAAGCAATGGTAGGATAACCATAAGCTTTCTGTTCCAGTTTATAAGTTTTCCTTTAACCAGACGGGAAATCTTTGATCTCTTTATATCCTCCTTCATCAGTTAGACGTTCATAAAGCTTTTCAATTGAACTCCATAGATCAAAATCGTTTGTACTGATGTACGTGGAAAACCTTCTCTTCCAATTTTAATACTCTTTCAATTTGTGTAACTTGGGAACTTTCTGACTTGTTCCGATTTCGTTATATAAATTTATTAAGGTTTGCATCGCGTTTTTCATAACGGCAAAAGTTTGAATATCAGACATCTTTAGGTAAAATTTTCGGAATTGAAAACTTTGAATGTTAAAAACGGAGGTCTTAGATGTGGAATTTAGGGGTCTTAACGGATGGTACTAGCCATTAGGCTACTAAATTGATATAATAACTCAGTAGGTAAAGTCATTGTAAGATAACCATAAGCTTTCTGTTCCATTTCATAACTTTCCTTTCACCAGACGTGAAATATTTTATCTCTTTATATCCTCCTCCATTAGTTGAACGTACGTAAAGCTTTTCAATTGGACTCCATAGATGAAAATCGTTTGTACTGATGTACGTGGAAAACCTTCTCTTCCAATTTTGATACTCTTTCAATTTCAGTAACTTGGGAACTTTCTGACTTGTTCCGATTTCGTTATATAAATTTATTAAGGTTTGCATCGCGTTTTTCATAACGGCAAAAGTTTGAATATCAGACATCTTTAGGTAAAATTTTCGGAATTGAAAACTTTGAATGTTAAAAACGGAGGTCTTAGATGTGGAATTTAGGGGTCTTAACGGAGGGTACTAGCCATTAGGCTACTAAATTGATATAATAACTCAGTAGGTAAAGCCATTATAAGATAACCATAAGCTTTCTGTTCCATTTCATAACTTTCCTTTCACCAGACGTGAAATATTTTGTCTCTTTATATCCTCCTCCATTAGTTGAACGTACGTAAAGCTTTTCAATTGGACTCCATAGATGAAAATCGTTTGTACTTGTCACACCCCCAAATAACCACTAACGGAGTTTACACCGTTAAGGGGTGCGAGCAAACCAGGACCACAACCATTAGTTACAAATACTAAACGAATCAGAGTAAACTCCAAATGTTCATAAATAAAACAGTTTCAAAAGTTACGCAGCGGAATGTAAACATAAATATCTTAGCACTAACCGCGTGCTTTAATTACAAAACAGGAATCGTTATATAAGTTCCCAAGTTAGTTCAAATAAAAGTAAACATTTTCTCGTGCCGTGTTAACCTGCTCCGGATACTCCTCAGCGATCTGCAAAAGTTAAAACCACGCAAGTGTCAACCAAAAGGCTGGTGAGTTCACAGTGGGCTTGTCATGCATTGGCCCGGTCTCATAATCATTTTCTTTGTCAACATATACATACGTAATATTTGTTTTATGAAAGACGATGCTTTTAAATGTCAATTACCGATTATTTAATATGCGCTTAGTCTTGTAAGAATTAAAGTGCTCAACCGATATCGCGGGTAGCTAATCCGTCGTTTCATGCACTAAGGAAGATTGTACCAAGCTGACTATTTATTTTGCGGTGTTCCATCGTCATTTATTTTTATTTGCGGACTTTCTTCACTGCTCTTTTTGCCTCCCCCGTGTCCTCCTCTTGGGATCACGATGTCAAATAGGCTGATATTGTTCCCCGTGCACCTCCAGTGCCCCGGAGCGGAGTTTGTCAAACTCAAGTAGATCTACCCAACATCCCCTCGCTTCCACGAATTAATGGCACAATTAATTATGAGGACTTTTTATTTAACCAAAACATTCCTTAGAAATCATGTGATATCATTTGGTTTAACGCCTTTAACCTATGCTAGCCATATTAAAACATTTCACTTAGGGTTTCCTTCGAACCCAAAAATCATTTATCAGTTTTTATTTTCGTAAACAACGACTTGAATTCCCCCCCCCCCCCCCCAAGTGTTCCCATAAACACTTTGGTGAAAACAGTCGATTTTTATTCGTCCGGTGCTCAGCACTCGTAGGTTTTGTCAGCATTGTTTTTAAGTTGTTCTTTCCGTCCCTAACGGGATCGTATCTTCCGGGTTAGTGACACTCACCTTTGTACTGATGTATGAGAAAACCTTCTCTTCCAATTTTCATAATCTTCCTGTTTCGCTAACTTGGGAACTTTCTGACTTGTTCCGATTTTGTTATCAGAATTTATTAAGGTTTGCATCGCGTTTTGCATAACGGCAAAAGCTTGATAATCAGACACCTTAGGATAAACTTTTCGGTATTGATAACTTCGCATGCAAAATGGATGTCTTAGAAGTGGAATTTGGAAGTCAAAATGGATGGTACTAGCCCTTAGGCTACTAAATTGATGTAACAACTCAGTAGGTAAAGCAATGGTAGGATAACCATAAGCTTTCTGTTCCAGTTTATAAGTTTTTCTTTAACCAGACGGGAAATCTTTGATCTCTTTATATCCTCCTTCATCAGTTAGACGTTCATAAAGCTTTTCAATTGAACTCCATAGATCAAAATCGTTTGTACTGATGTACGTGGAAAACCTTCTCTTCCAATTTTGATACTCTTTCAATTTCAGTAACTTGGGAACTTTCTGACTTGTTCCGATTTCGTTATATAAATTTATTAAGGTTTGCATCGCGTTTTTCATAACGGCAAAAGTTTGAATATCAGACATCTTTAGGTAAAATTTTCGGAATTGAAAACTTTGAATGTTAAAAACGGAGGTCTTAGATGTGGAATTTAGGGGTCTTAACGGAGGGTACTAGCCATTAGGCTACTAAATTGATATAATAACTCAGTAGGTAAAGCCATTATAAGATAACCATAAGCTTTCTGTTCCATTTCATAACTTTCCTTTCACCAGACGTGAAATATTTTGTCTCTTTATATCCTCCTCCATTAATTGAACGTACGTAAAGCTTTTCAATTGGACTCCATAGATGAAAATCGTTTGTACTGATGTACGTGGAAAACCTTCTCTTCCAATTTTGATACTCTTTCAATTTCAGTAACTTGGGAACTTTCTGACTTGTTCCGATTTCGTTATATAAATTTATTAAGGTTTGCATCGCGTTTTTCATAACGGCAAAAGTTTGAATATCAGACATCTTTAGGTAAAATTTTCGGAATTGAAAACTTTGAATGTTAAAAACGGAGGTCTTAGATGTGGAATTTAGGGGTCTTAACGGAGGGTACTAGCCATTAGGCTACTAAATTGATATAATAACTCAGTAGGTAAAGCCATTATAAGATAACCATAAGCTTTCTGTTCCATTTCATAACTTTCCTTTCACCAGACGTGAAATATTTTGTCTCTTTATATCCTCCTCCATTAGTTGAACGTACGTAAAGCTTTTCAATTGGACTCCATAGATGAAAATCGTTTGTACTTGTCACACCCCCAAATAACCACTAACGGAGTTTACACCGTTAAGGGGTGCGAGCAAACCAGGACCACAACCATTAGTTACAAATACTAAACGAATCAGAGTAAACTCCAAATGTTCATAAATAAAACAGTTTCAAAAGTTACGCAGCGGAATGTAAACATAAATATCTTAGCACTAACCGCGTGCTTTAATTACAAAACAGGAATCGTTATATAAGTTCCCAAGTTAGTTCAAATAAAAGTAAACATTTTCTCGTGCCGTGTTAACCTGCTCCGGATACTCCTCAGCGATCTGCAAAAGTTAAAACCACGCAAGTGTCAACCAAAAGGCTGGTGAGTTCACAGTGGGCTTGTCATGCATTGGCCCGGTCTCATAATCATTTTCTTTGTCAACATATACATACGTAATATTTGTTTTATGAAAGACGATGCTTTTAAATGTCAATTACCGATTATTTAATATGCGCTTAGTCTTGTAAGAATTAAAGTGCTCAACCGATATCGCGGGTAGCTAATCCGTCGTTTCATGCACTAAGGAAGATTGTACCAAGCTGACTATTTATTTTGCGGTGTTCCATCGTCATTTATTTTTATTTGCGGACTTTCTTCACTGCTCTTTTTGCCTCCCCCGTGTCCTCCTCTTGGGATCACGATGTCAAATAGGCTGATATTGTTCCCCGTGCACCTCCAGTGCCCCGGAGCGGAGTTTGTCAAACTCAAGTAGATCTACCCAACATCCCCTCGCTTCCACGAATTAATGGCACAATTAATTATGAGGACTTTTTATTTAACCAAAACATTCCTTAGAAATCATGTGATATCATTTGGTTTAACGCCTTTAACCTATGCTAGCCATATTAAAACATTTCACTTAGGGTTTCCTTCGAACCCAAAAATCATTTATCAGTTTTTATTTTCGTAAACAACGACTTGAATTCCCCCCCCCCCCCCAAGTGTTCCCATAAACACTTTGGTGAAAACAGTCGATTTTTATTCGTCCGGTGCTCAGCACTCGTAGGTTTTGTCAGCATTGTTTTTAAGTTGTTCTTTCCGTCCCTAACGGGATCGTATCTTCCGGGTTAGTGACACTCACCTTTGTACTGATGTATGAGAAAACCTTCTCTTCCAATTTTCATAATCTTCCTGTTTCGCTAACTTGGGAACTTTCTGACTTGTTCCGATTTTGTTATCAGAATTTATTAAGGTTTGCATCGCGTTTTGCATAACGGCAAAAGCTTGATAATCAGACACCTTAGGATAAACTTTTCGGTATTGATAACTTCGCATGCAAAATGGATGTCTTAGAAGTGGAATTTGGAAGTCAAAATGGATGGTACTAGCCCTTAGGCTACTAAATTGATGTAACAACTCAGTAGGTAAAGCAATGGTAGGATAACCATAAGCTTTCTGTTCCAGTTTATAAGTTTTTCTTTAACCAGACGGGAAATCTCTTTATATCCTCCTTCATCAGTTAGACGTTCATAAAGCTTTTCAATTGAACTCCATAGATCAAAATCGTTTGTACTGATGTACGTGGAAAACCTTCTCTTCCAATTTTGATACTCTTTCAATTTCAGTAACTTGGGAACTTTCTGACTTGTTCCGATTTCGTTATATAAATTTATTAAGGTTTGCATCGCGTTTTTCATAACGGCAAAAGTTTGAATATCAGACATCTTTAGGTAAAATTTTCGGAATTGAAAACTTTGAATGTTAAAAACGGAGGTCTTAGATGTGGAATTTAGGGGTCTTAACGGAGGGTACTAGCCATTAGGCTACTAAATTGATATAATAACTCAGTAGGTAAAGCCATTATAAGATAACCATAAGCTTTCTGTTCCATTTCATAACTTTCCTTTCACCAGACGTGAAATATTTTGTCTCTTTATATCCTCCTCCATTAATTGAACGTACGTAAAGCTTTTCAATTGGACTCCATAGATGAAAATCGTTTGTACTTGTCACACCCCCAAATAACCACTAACGGAGTTTACACCGTTAAGGGGTGCGAGCAAACCAGGACCACAACCATTAGTTACAAATACTAAACGAATCAGAGTAAACTCCAAATGTTCATAAATAAAACAGTTTCAAAAGTTACGCAGCGGAATGTAAACATAAATATCTTAGCACTAACCGCGTGCTTTAATTACAAAACAGGAATCGTTATATAAGTTCTCAAGTTAGTTCAAATAAAAGTAAACATTTTCTCGTGCCGTGTTAACCTGCTCCGGATACTGCTCAGCGATCTGCAAAAGTTAAAACCACGCAAGTGTCAACCAAAAGGCTGGTGAGTTCACAGTGGGCTTGTCATGCATTGGCCCGGTCTCATAATCATTTTCTTTGTCAACATATACATACGTAATATTTGTTTTATGAAAGACGATGCTTTTAAACGTCAATTACCGATTATTTAATATGCGCTTAGTCTTGTAAGAATTAAAGTGCTCAACCGATATCGCGGGTAGCTAATCCGTCGTTTCATGCACTAAGGAAGATTGTACCAAGCTGACTATTTATTTTGCGGTGTTCCACCGTCATTTATTTTTATTTACGGACTTTCTTCACTGCTCTTTTTGCCTCCCCCGTGTCCTCCTCTTGGGATCACGATGTCAAATAGGCTGATATTGTTCCCCGTGCACCTCCAGTGCCCCGGAGCGGAGTTTGTCAAACTCAAGTAGATCTACCCAACATCCCCTCGCTTCCACGAATTAATGGCACAATTAATTATGAGGACTCTTTATTTAACCAAAACATTCCTTAGAAATCATGTGATATCATTTGGTTTAACGCCTTTAACCTATGCTAGCCATATTAAAACATTTCACTTAGGGTTTCCTTCGAACCCAAAAATCATTTATCAGTTTTTATTTTCGCAAACAATGACTTGAATTCCCCCCCCCCCCCCCCCCCAAGTGTTCCCATAAACACTTTGGTGAAAACAGTCGATTTTTATTCGTCCGGTGCTCAGCACTCGTAGGTTTTGTCAGCATTGTTTTTAAGTTGTTCTTTCCGTCCCTAACGGGATCGTATCTTCCGGGTTAGTGACACTCACCTTTGTACTGATGTATGAGAAAACCTTCTCTTCCAATTTTCATAATCTTCCTGTTTCGCTAACTTGGGAACTTTCTGACTTGTTCCGATTTTGTTATCAGAATTTATTAAGGTTTGCATCGCGTTTTGCATAACGGCAAAAGCTTGATAATCAGACACCTTAGGATAAACTTTTCGGTATTGATAACTTCGCATGCAAAATGGATGTCTTAGAAGTGGAATTTGGAAGTCAAAATGGATGGTACTAGCCCTTAGGCTACTAAATTGATGTAACAACTCAGTAGGTAAAGCAATGGTAGGATAACCATAAGCTTTCTGTTCCAGTTTATAAGTTTTTCTTTAACCAGACGGGAAATCTTTGATCTCTTTATATCCTCCTTCATCAGTTAGACGTTCATAAAGCTTTTCAATTGAACTCCATAGATCAAAATCGTTTGTACTGATGTACGTGGAAAACCTTCTCTTCCAATTTTGATACTCTTTCAATTTCAGTAACTTGGGAACTTTCTGACTTGTTCCGATTTCGTTATATAAATTTATTAAGGTTTGCATCGCGTTTTTCATAACGGCAAAAGTTTGAATATCAGACATCTTTAGGTAAAATTTTCGGAATTGAAAACTTTGAATGTTAAAAACGGAGGTCTTAGATGTGGAATTTAGGGGTCTTAACGGAGGGTACTAGCCATTAGGCTACTAAATTGATATAATAACTCAGTAGGTAAAGCCATTATAAGATAACCATAAGCTTTCTGTTCCATTTCATAACTTTCCTTTCACCAGACGTGAAATATTTTGTCTCTTTATATCCTCCTCCATTAATTGAACGTACGTAAAGCTTTTCAATTGGACTCCATAGATGAAAATCGTTTGTACTTGTCACACCCCCAAATAACCACTAACGGAGTTTACACCGTTAAGGGGTGCGAGCAAACCAGGACCACAACCATTAGTTACAAATACTAAACGAATCAGAGTAAACTCCAAATGTTCATAAATAAAACAGTTTCAAAAGTTACGCAGCGGAATGTAAACATAAATATCTTAGCACTAACCGCGTGCTTTAATTACAAAACAGGAATCGTTATATAAGTTCTCAAGTTAGTTCAAATAAAAGTAAACATTTTCTCGTGCCGTGTTAACCTGCTCCGGATACTGCTCAGCGATCTGCAAAAGTTAAAACCACGCAAGTGTCAACCAAAAGGCTGGTGAGTTCACAGTGGGCTTGTCATGCATTGGCCCGGTCTCATAATCATTTTCTTTGTCAACATATACATACGTAATATTTGTTTTATGAAAGACGATGCTTTTAAACGTCAATTACCGATTATTTAATATGCGCTTAGTCTTGTAAGAATTAAAGTGCTCAACCGATATCGCGGGTAGCTAATCCGTCGTTTCATGCACTAAGGAAGATTGTACCAAGCTGACTATTTATTTTGCGGTGTTCCACCGTCATTTATTTTTATTTACGGACTTTCTTCACTGCTCTTTTTGCCTCCCCCGTGTCCTCCTCTTGGGATCACGATGTCAAATAGGCTGATATTGTTCCCCGTGCACCTCCAGTGCCCCGGAGCGGAGTTTGTCAAACTCAAGTAGATCTACCCAACATCCCCTCGCTTCCACGAATTAATGGCACAATTAATTATGAGGACTCTTTATTTAACCAAAACATTCCTTAGAAATCATGTGATATCATTTGGTTTAACGCCTTTAACCTATGCTAGCCATATTAAAACATTTCACTTAGGGTTTCCTTCGAACCCAAAAATCATTTATCAGTTTTTATTTTCGCAAACAATGACTTGAATTCCCCCCCCCCCCCCCCAAGTGTTCCCATAAACACTTTGGTGAAAACAGTCGATTTTTATTCGTCCGGTGCTCAGCACTCGTAGGTTTTGTCAGCATTGTTTTTAAGTTGTTCTTTCCGTCCCTAACGGGATCGTATCTTCCGGGTTAGTGACACTCACCTTTGTACTGATGTATGAGAAAACCTTCTCTTCCAATTTTCATAATCTTCCTGTTTCGCTAACTTGGGAACTTTCTGACTTGTTCCGATTTTGTTATCAGAATTTATTAAGGTTTGCATCGCGTTTTGCATAACGGCAAAAGCTTGATAATCAGACACCTTAGGATAAACTTTTCGGTATTGATAACTTCGCATGCAAAATGGATGTCTTAGAAGTGGAATTTGGAAGTCAAAATGGATGGTACTAGCCCTTAGGCTACTAAATTGATGTAACAACTCAGTAGGTAAAGCAATGGTAGGATAACCATAAGCTTTCTGTTCCAGTTTATAAGTTTTTCTTTAACCAGACGGGAAATCTTTGATCTCTTTATATCCTCCTTCATCAGTTAGACGTTCATAAAGCTTTTCAATTGAACTCCATAGATCAAAATCGTTTGTACTGATGTACGTGGAAAACCTTCTCTTCCAATTTTGATACTCTTTCAATTTCAGTAACTTGGGAACTTTCTGACTTGTTCCGATTTCGTTATATAAATTTATTAAGGTTTGCATCGCGTTTTTCATAACGGCAAAAGTTTGAATATCAGACATCTTTAGGTAAAATTTTCGGAATTGAAAACTTTGAATGTTAAAAACGGAGGTCTTAGATGTGGAATTTAGGGGTCTTAACGGAGGGTACTAGCCATTAGGCTACTAAATTGATATAATAACTCAGTAGGTAAAGCCATTATAAGATAACCATAAGCTTTCTGTTCCATTTCATAACTTTCCTTTCACCAGACGTGAAATATTTTGTCTCTTTATATCCTCCTCCATTAATTGAACGTACGTAAAGCTTTTCAATTGGACTCCATAGATGAAAATCGTTTGTACTTGTCACACCCCCAAATAACCACTAACGGAGTTTACACCGTTAAGGGGTGCGAGCAAACCAGGACCACAACCATTAGTTACAAATACTAAACGAATCAGAGTAAACTCCAAATGTTCATAAATAAAACAGTTTCAAAAGTTACGCAGCGGAATGTAAACATAAATATCTTAGCACTAACCGCGTGCTTTAATTACAAAACAGGAATCGTTATATAAGTTCTCAAGTTAGTTCAAATAAAAGTAAACATTTTCTCGTGCCGTGTTAACCTGCTCCGGATACTGCTCAGCGATCTGCAAAAGTTAAAACCACGCAAGTGTCAACCAAAAGGCTGGTGAGTTCACAGTGGGCTTGTCATGCATTGGCCCGGTCTCATAATCATTTTCTTTGTCAACATATACATACGTAATATTTGTTTTATGAAAGACGATGCTTTTAAACGTCAATTACCGATTATTTAATATGCGCTTAGTCTTGTAAGAATTAAAGTGCTCAACCGATATCGCGGGTAGCTAATCCGTCGTTTCATGCACTAAGGAAGATTGTACCAAGCTGACTATTTATTTTGCGGTGTTCCACCGTCATTTATTTTTATTTACGGACTTTCTTCACTGCTCTTTTTGCCTCCCCCGTGTCCTCCTCTTGGGATCACGATGTCAAATAGGCTGATATTGTTCCCCGTGCACCTCCAGTGCCCCGGAGCGGAGTTTGTCAAACTCAAGTAGATCTACCCAACATCCCCTCGCTTCCACGAATTAATGGCACAATTAATTATGAGGACTTTTTATTTAACCAAAACATTCCTTAGAAATCATGTGATATCATTTGGTTTAACGCCTTTAACCTATGCTAGCCATATTAAAACATTTCACTTAGGGTTTCCTTCGAACCCAAAAATCATTTATCAGTTTTTATTTTCGTAAACAATGACTTGAATTCCCCCCCCCCCCCAAAGTGTTCCCATAAACACTTTGGTGAAAACAGTCGATTTTTATTCGTCCGGTGCTCAGCACTCGTAGGTTTTGTCAGCATTGTTTTTAAGTTGTTCTTTCCGTCCCTAACGGGATCGTATCTTCCGGGTTAGTGACACTCACCTTTGGTTGCTCGGCTAGACTTGCTTAATTATCCTTGAATTGATTTCTTAATGAAGACCTATAATTCATTTAGGTCTTATATATTAGTCTTGTGTCTAATTCATTTCAAACAACGTTCACTATGGCCCATAACATAGCACGTTAAACTAAGACACGACATATCGACACACGACACCGATGGTTGATCGTAAACAAGGGTTCATATATATATATCAGAAATCAAAGCATGTATCATCATGGCATAATCATGTAAGTCATGGCATAACATTCAAGCAAATTGTACAAGTTTAGATTCTGGTCTCAGTTTCGCTAGCAGTTTCGCTAGTCAGTTTCGCTGTGTGCACGGGCAGCACTTTCGCTAGGCAATACCCGATGACACAGTTTCGCTAGGCTAGTTTCGCTCGAAACTGTTGGCACAGTTTCGCTAGCCTAGTTTCGCCCGAAACTGGTTTGAACTTTCGTTCAGGGAATTTCGCTCGGTAGATTCGCTCGAGCTGGTCTGGTTGGTTTACCCGGCGACACTGCAGTTTCGCTGCATAGTGTCGCTGGAAGGAGATATACATAGTTTCGCTGGACAGTTTCGCCCAGAGAACACCACAGTTTCGCTAGTCGCGAAAAACATACGGATCAGCCTAAAAATCAACCTAACAGCTTCCATTTTACATGCAATTCATTGTTTAGCATACATAGGCATTTACCAACATAAATCAGTAAGCTTTAACACCTTAAACATGCATTTTTATCCTCAAATCTCCAAAATACATTTAAAACCCTAAAATGACTAAAATGGCACAAATCTTTATCATGGATCAGTTTTACACGTAAAGTTATCAACTTTATGGTAGATCTAGCATTCCTAAGCATTCCTACAGAAGATCTAATGATATCATGAAGGTTTAAGCATGCTTTGTGAAGAAATACATAGAAAACACATAAAAATGGCATAAAGGAAGGTTTTGGGACTCACGATTCGATCAGGGAATCGAATGGATGTTGTCTTGGGCCGAGATCTTGGTTTCTCTTGATGGTTTTCGGCTGATCAGATTTCCAGAGAAGAATGTGTGTGTTTGTGGTGTAAATGAGGCAAATAGGAGAACTAGGGTTTATTAAGATTATTTATATCAGGGGCTAGTTTCGCTGGCAGTTTCGCTGGCCAAGCGAAACTAGCTCTGGTCACATTTAACTGATTTGGTTTAGCTGGCTACCGGGCGACACTACAGTTTCGCCCGGTAGTTTCGCTGGCTGCACAACTCAGGCAATTTTCACATAATCAAGGAATTACAATTTGTCATGCTATTCATAATATTAAATCATGCGTTTAAATCACATTGCACATAATGACAACAATAAATGAACACATAGCACATATGGGCGGGTTCGGTGATCAACCAAAGGACGTGGACGTATTCGGCCTAGTTAAGCATTAGTTACTAAGTTAACACTTATAACGTAACTAACGGGGTTTGTCTAACGGAAGTTAACCTTGGAATTCTCGGATGTCACATCATCCCCTTGTAATTGGAATTTTCGTCCCGAAAATTATTCTTGCGTCGTAGCGTTCGCAGCATCGGCTGTCGTTGCTGGGGAAAGAAAGCAAAAGTTTTAGGGTCGTCACATCCTCCTCCTGTTACAGGAATTTTGGTCCCCAAAATTAAATCATACCTTGAGTTTCCGTGGACGTTTGCTCGAACAGGTGAGGATACTTTTTCTTCATTTGATCCTCTCGTTCCCAAGTATATTCAGGTCCACGCTTTGAGTTCCATCGCACCTTGACGATCGGAATCTTGCTACGTTTGAGGGCTTTCTCCTCGCGTCCCATGATTTCTACCGGTTGCTCAATAAATCTTAGATGTTCATCAATTTCCAATTCCTCCAAAGGAATTATTTCAGTGTCTTCAGCCAGACATTTCTTTAGAGTTGGAAACGTGAAACACGTTGTGAACTCCATCGAGTTCGGCAAGGAGTTGCAATCGATAGGCCACCGGGCCTACTTCCCTAATAATTTCAAACGGACCGATGTAGCGAGGATTCAACTTTCCACGCTTCCCGAAGCGTATCACTCCTTTCCAGGGAGATACCTTCAACAATACTTTGTCACCCACCTCAAACTTTAGAGGTTTTCGGCGTTTGTCGGCATAACTCTTTTGTCGATCACGCGCTGCAGCTAGCCGTTGCCTGATTTGAATAATTCGCTCGGTCATATCATGGATGACTTCCGGTCCAGTGAGTCCTTTCTCACCCGTTTCAGCCCAACACACGGGCGATCTACATTTTCTGCCATAAAGTGCTTCAAAAGGTGCTGCACCGATGCTTGAATGATAGCTATTGTTGTAAGAGAACTCCACCAATGGAAGGTGAGTCTCCCAATCCTTCCCAAAGTCAAGAACGCAAGCTCGGAGCATATCTTCTAAGGTTTGAATGGTTCGTTCCGATTGACCATCTGTTTGTGGGTGATAGGCTGTACTCATATCTAGTCGGGTTCCCAACGCTTCTTGCATTGATTGCCATAGCCGGGAAGTAAATCGAGGATCTCGATCAGAAATGATAGTCTTAGGCACACCGTGTAGCTTCACAATTTTGTCGATGTACAGTTTTGTCAATTTATCCATATTATCACTTTCCTTCATCGGAATGAAATGTGCCGATTTGGTTAATCGATCAATGATAACCCAAATCGCATCCGGTCGATTCGACCGATGAGGTAATCCTGTTACAAAATCCATTGAGATATCCTCCCATTTCCATTCTGGGATCTTTGGTTGTTGCAACAGTCCAGAGGGCTTTTGGTACTCAATCTTCACCCTTGAGCATGTTAAGCACTTAGCCACATATCGCGCGATGTCAGCTTTCATGTTCGGCCACCAATACAAACCCTTCAAATCTTGGTACATTTTATCCGATCCAGGGTGCACCGAATACCTTGACTTGTGAGCCTCGTCCATCACGAGCTCACGAAGATTTCCAAGTAAAGGAACCCAAATTCTATCATTGTAATACCTGAGTCCGTCGGACTTAACCTCAGAGTTACCATCTACACCACGCAGTGCTTCAGCTGCGAAGTTTTCTTCTTTCAAGGCTTCTTATTGGGCATTGCGGATCCGATCCGGCAATCCCGTGTGGATGGTAAGCTGCAGCGCTCGTACCCGTCGAGGCTTTTCGTATTCCTTCCGACTTAAAGCATCAGCCACAACATTGGCTTTTCCCGGGTGATACTTAATTGCTAAGTCATAATCATTCAGTAGCTCGACCCACCGTCGTTGTCGCATGTTGAGATCCTTCTGTATAAAGATGTGCTGTAAGCTTTTGTGATCGGTAAATATTGTTCACTTTGTTCCGTAGAGGTAATGTCTCCAAATCTTGAGTGCATGAATAACGGCTCCCAATTCCAGATCATGCGTTGTATAATTCTTTTCAGTATCCTTCAATTGCCTGGATCCATAGGCAATCACTTTGTCTCGTTGCATCAACACGCAACCAAGTCCTTGAATAGATGCATCACAGTAAACCACAAAGTCGTCAATCCCATCGGGTAACGCAAGAATTGGAGCTGAGCATAACATATCCTTAAGAGTTTGAAACGCGCGTTCTTCTTTTTCACCCCATCTATATTGCACTCCTTTGTGCGTTAAAGCCGTTAAGGGTTGGGCCAACTGCGAGAAACCCTTAATGAACCTTCGGTAATATCCGGCAAGTCCCAAAAATTGTCGGATTTCGGTCGGCGCTCTTGGGGTAGGCCAATTCCTGATAGCTTCCACTTTAGCTGGGTCGACATGAATCCCATTCTGATCGACAATGTGTCCAAGAAACTGGACTTCGCGAATCCAAAAATCACATTTTGAAAACTTAGCATAGAGTTGTTCCTTGCGAAGTAATTCTAAAATAAGTCGTAGGTGCTCCTCGTGTTCTTCCTTTGTCTTGGAGTAGATAAAAATATCGTCAATGAAAACTATCACAAACTTATCGAGGTACGGCTTGCACACTCGATTCATCAGATCCATAAATACGGCCGGTGCATTGGTTAGCCCAAACGGCATAACCAGAAATTCGTAGTGACCATATCGAGTCCTAAAAGCAGTCTTGGGGACATCTTCATCTCTAACACGAAGTTGGTGATATCCAGACCGTAGATCAATCTTTGAGAAGTAGCTTGAACCTTGCAGCTGATCGAAGAGATCGTCGATTCGAGGAAGTGGATACCGATTCTTGATAGTAACCTTGTTAAGTTCTCGGTAGTCGATACACATGCGGAACGTTCCATCCTTCTTTTTAACAAACAATACCGGAGCTCCCCACGGAGACGAACTTGGACGGATAAATCCCTTGTCGAGTAACTCTTGAAGTTGTGCGGAAAGTTCGTTGAGTTCACTTACCGCCAAACGGTAAGGTGCGCGTGCTATCTGAGCAGCGCTAGGAGCTAAGTCGATTCCAAACTCTACTTGTCGAAATGGAGGCAAACCAGGCAGATCTTCAGGAAATACATCTTGGAAGTCGCGGACTATCGGGTAGTCGTCGATTTTGCGCTCGGGAAGTGTCGAATCGGTGACATTAGCAAGAATCGCGAAGTGACCCTTACGAAGGCACTTTTGAGCTTTGAGAAACAAAATAATACCGGTTACTGTCCCACCTCTTTCACCTTGAACCGTTAACACTTTACCGTCTTCGAGTGGGATACGAACCACTTTTTCCTTACATAAGATTTCAGCTCGATTCTCAGATAACCAATCCATTCCTACTATAACATCAAGACTACCAATCGGGAAAGGCATAAGGTCGATTCCTAATGTATGGCCAGCTAGTTCTAACTTACAGTCCTTAACTATCTGAGTTGTATCATGAAGTTTACCGTTTGCTAGTTCTACCACATACTTAGCATCTAAGTTAACTGGTTTAGCATTAATTAGTCTAGCAAACTTAGTGGAAATAAAGCTTCTTTCAGCACCAGAATCAAATAATACGGTAGCAAAGAAACCATTAAGAATAAATTTACCGTTGATCACGTTGGCATCATTGCGAGCTTCTCCCTGACCCATCACAAAAGCTCGGCCTCTACCGTTTCCACCATTTCCACCATTGCCATTGCCATTCTCATTGCCATTGCCGTTTCCATTCCCATTTCCATTACCATGGCCACCGTTGTTTCCCCGGTTGCCATTTCCTTGTCTCCCCAGTTGAGGGCAATCTCTTTTCATGTGGCCTTGGGCACCACATTCATAGCAACCATTGCCATTTCTTCTTGGGATTTCATTCATAGCGGAATAAGTGTTGTCTTAGCACTAACCACGTGCTTTACAAATTCTTTGTTTAAAATTCCCAATTAAGTTTAACAGAAATAAAATTGTCTTCACGTGCCGTGTCAACCTGCTCCGGATACTCCTCAGCGATCTGCAAAAGTTAAAACCACGCAAGTGTCAACCAAAAGGCTGGTGAGTTCACAGTGGGCTTGTCATGCATTGGCCCGGTCTCATAATCATTTTCTTTGTCAACATATACATACGTAATATTTGTTTTATGAAAGACGATGCTTTTAAACGTCAATTACCGATTATTTAATATGCGCCTAGTCTTGTAAGAATTAAAGTGCTCAACCGATATCGCGGGTAGCTAATCCGTCGTTTCATGCACTAAGGAAGATTGTACCAAGCTGACTATTTATTTTGCGGTGTTCCACCGTCATTTATTTTTATTTGCGGACTTTCGTCACTGCTCTTTTTGCCTCCCCCGTGTCATCCTCTTGGGATCACGATGTCAAATAGGCTGATATTGTTCCCCGTGCACCTCCAGTGCCCCGGAGCGGAGTTTGTCAAACTCCAGTAGATCTACCCAACATCCCCTCGCTTCCACGAATTAATGGCACAATTAATTATGAGGACTTTTTATTTAACCAAAACATTCCTTAGAAATCATGTGATATCATTTGGTTTAACGCCTTTAACCTATGCTAGCCATATTAAAACATTTCACTTAGGGTTTCCTTCGAACCCAAAAATCATTTATCAGTTTTTATTTTCGTAAACAACGACTTGAATTCCCCCCCAAGTGTTCCCATAAACACTTTGGTGAAAACAGTCGATTTTTATTCGTTCGGTGCTCAGCACTCGTAGGTTTTGTCAGCATTGTTTTTAAGTTGTTCTTTCCGTCCCTAACGGGATCGTATCTTGCGGGTTAGTGACACTCACCTTTGGTTGCTCGGCTAGACTTGCTTAATTATCCTTGAATTGATTTCTTAATGAAGACCTATAATTCATTTAGGTCTTATATATTAGTCTTGTGTCTAATTCATTTCAAACAACGTTCACTATGGCCCATAACATAGCACGTTAAACTAAGACACGACATATCGACACACGACACCGATGGTTGATCGTAAACAAGGGTTCATATATATATCAGAAATCAAAGCATGTATCATCATGGCATAATCATGTAAGTCATGGCATAACATTCAAGCAAATTGTACAAGTTTAGATTCTGGTCTCAGTTTCGCTAGCAGTTTCGCTAGTCAGTTTCGCTGTGTGCACGGGCAGCACTTTCGCTAGGCAATACCCGATGACACAGTTTCGCTAGGCTAGTTTCGCTCGAAACTGTTGGCACAGTTTCGCTAGCCTAGTTTCGCCCGAAACTGGTTTGAACTTTCGTTCAGGGAATTTCGCTCGGTAGATTCGCTCGAGCTGATCTGGTTGGTTTACCCGGCGACACTGCAGTTTCGCTGCATAGTGTCGCTGGAAGGAGATATACATAGTTTCGCTGGACAGTTTCGCCCAGAGAACACCACAGTTTCGCTAGTTGCGAAAAACTTACGGATCAGCCTAAAAATCAACCTAACAGCTTCCATTTTACATGCAATTCATTGTTTAGCATACATAGGCATTTACAAACATAAATCAGTAAGCTTTAACACCTTAAACATGCATTTTTATCCTCAAATCTCCAAAATACATTTAAAACCCTAAAATGACTAAAATGGCACAAATCTTTATCATGGATCAGTTTTACACGTAAAGTTATCAACTTTATGGTAGATCTAGCATTCATAAGCATTCCTACAGAAGATCTAATGATATCATGAAGGTTTAAGCATGCTTTGTGAAGAAATACATAGAAAACACATAAAAATGGCATAAAGGAAGGTTTTGGGACTCACGACTCGATCAGGGAATCGAATGGATGTTGTCTTGGGCCGAGATCTTGGTTTCTCTTGATGGTTTTCGGCTGATCAGATTTCCAGAGAAGAATGTGTGTGTTTGTGGTGTAAATGAGGCAAATAGGAGAACTAGGGTTTATTAAGATTATTTATATCAGGGGCTAGTTTCGCTGGCAGTTTCGCTGGCCAAGCGAAACTAGCTCTGGTCACATTCATGATTTGGTTTAGCTGGCTACCGGGCGACACTACAATTTCGCCCGGTAGTTTCGCTGGCTGCACAACTCAGGCAATTTTCACATAATCAAGGAATTACAATTTGTCATGCTATTCATAATATTAAATCATGCGTTTAAATCACATTGCACATAATGACAACAATAAATGAACACATAGCACATATGGGCGGGTTCGGTGATCAACCAAAGGACGTGGACGTATTCGGCCTAGTTAAGCATTAGTTACTAAGTTAACACTTATAACGTAACTAACGGGGTTTGTCTAACGGAAGTTAACCTTGGAATTCTCGGATGTCACAGTACTGATGTATGAGAAAACCTTCTCTTCCAAATTTCATAATCTTCCCGTTTCGCTAACTTGGGAACTTTTTGACTTGTTCCGATTTTGTTATCAAAATTTATTAAGGTTTGCATCGCGTTTTGCATAACGGCAAAAGCTTGGTAATCAGACACCTTAGGATAAACTTTTCGGTATTGAAAACTTCGAATGCAAAATGGAGGTCTTAGAAGTGGAATTTGGAATCGAAATGAAGGGTACTGGCCACTAGTCTACTAAATTGATGTAACATCTCAGTGGTAAAGCCATTGTAAGATAACCATAAGCTTTTCAATTTGGAATCGAAATGAAGGGTACTTTCACCAGACGTGAAATCTTTTATCTCTTTATATCCTCCTCCATTAGTTGGACGTACGTAAAGCTTTTCAATTGGACTCCATAGATGAAAATCGTTTGTACTGATGTATGAGAAAACCTTCTCTTCCAATTTTCATAATCTTCCTGTTTCGCTAACTTGGGAACTTTCTGACTTGTTCCGATTTTGTTATCAGAATTTATTAAGGTTTGCATCGCGTTTTGCATAACGGCAAAAGCTTGATAATCAGACACCTTAGGATAAACTTTTCGGTATTGATAACTTCGCATGCAAAATGGATGTCTTAGAAGTGGAATTTGGAAGTCAAAATGGATGGTACTAGCCCTTAGGCTACTAAATTGATGTAACAACTCAGTAGGTAAACCAATGGTAGGATAACCATAAGCTTTCTGTTCCAGTTTATAAGTTTTCCTTTAACCAGACGGGAAATCTTTGATCTCTTTATATCCTCCTTCATCAGTTAGACGTTCATAAAGCTTTTCAATTGAACTCCATAGATCAAAGTCGTTTGTACTGATGTACGTGGAAAACCTTCTCTTCCAATTTTGATACTCTTTCAATTTCAGTAACTTGGGAACTTTCTGACTTGTTCCAATTTCGTTATATAAATTTATTAAGGTTTGCATCGCGTTTTTCATAACGGCAAAAGTTTGAATATCAGACATCTTTAGGTAAAATTTTCGGAATTGATAACTTTGAATGTTAAAAACGGAGGTCTTAGATGTGGAATTTAGGGGTCTTAACGGAGGGTACTAGCCATTAGGCTACTAAATTGATATAATAACTCAGTAGGTAAAGCCATTGTAAGATAACCATAAGCTTTCTGTTCCATTTCATAACTTTCCTTTCACCAGACGTGAAATATTTTATCTCTTTATATCCTCCTCCATTAGTTGGACGTACGTAAAGCTTTTCAATTGGACTCCATAGATGAAAATCGTTTGTACTGATGTATGAGAAAACCTTCTCTTCCAATTTTCATAATCTTCCTGTTTCGCTAACTTGGGAACTTTCTGACTTGTTCCGATTTTGTTATCAGAATTTATTAAGGTTTGCATCGCGTTTTGCATAACGGCAAAAGCTTGATAATCAGACACCTTAGGATAAACTTTTCGGTATTGATAACTTCGCATGCAAAATGGATGTCTTAGAAGTGGAATTTGGAAGTCAAAATGGATGGTACTAGCCCTTAGGCTACTAAATTGATGTAACAACTCAGTAGGTAAAGCAATGGTAGGATAACCATAAGCTTTCTGTTCCAGTTTATAAGTTTTCCTTTAACCAGACGGGAAATCTTTGATCTCTTTATATCCTCCTTCATCAGTTAGACGTTCATAAAGCTTTTCAATTGAACTCCATAGATCAAAATCGTTTGTACTGATGTACGTGGAAAACCTTCTCTTTCAATTTTGATACTCTTTCAATTTCAGTAACTTGGGAACTTTCTGACTTGTTCCGATTTCGTTATATAAATTTATTAAGGATTGCATCGCGTTTTTCATAACGGCAAAAGTTTGAATATCAGACATCTTTAGGTAAAATTTTCGGAATTGAAAACTTTGAATGTTAAAAACGGAGGTCTTAGATGTGGAATTTAGGGGTCTTAACGGAGGGTACTAGCCATTAGGCTACTAAATTGATATAATAACTCAGTAGGTAAAGCCATTGTAAGATAACCATAAGCTTTCTGTTCCATTTCATAACTTTCCTTTCACCAGACGTGAAATATTTTGTCTCTTTATATCCTCCTCCATTAGTTGAACGTACGTAAAGCTTTTCAATTGGACTCCATAGATGAAAATCGTTTGTACTGATGTATGAGAAAACCTTCTCTTCCAAATTTCATAATCTTCCCGTTTCGCTAACTTGGGAACTTTCTGACTTGTTCCGATTTTGTTATCAAAATTTATTAAGGTTTGCATCGCGTTTTGCATAACGGCAAAAGCTTGGTAATCAGACACCTTAGGAAAAACTTTTCGGTATTGAAAACTTCGAATGCAAAATGGAGGTCTTAGAAGTGGAATTTGGAATCGAAATGAAGGGTACTGGCCGCTAGTCTACTAAATTGATGTAACATCTCAGTGGTAAAGCCATTGTAAGATAACCATAAGCTTTCTGTTCCATTTCTATACTTTTACTTTCACCAGACGTGAAATATTTTATCTCTTTATATCCTCCTCCATTAGTTGAACGTACGTAAAGCTTTTCAATTGGACTCCATAGATGAAAATCCTTTGTACTGATGTATGAAAAAACCTTCTCTTCCAATTTTCATAATCTTCCTGTTTCGCTAACTTGGGAACTTTCTGACTTGTTCCGATTTTGTTATCAGAATTTATTAAGGTTTGCATCGCGTTTTGCATAACGGCAAAAGCTTGATAATCAGACACCTTAGGATAAACTTTTCGGTATTGATAACTTCGCATGCTAAATGGATGTCTTAGAAGTGGAATTTGGAAGTCAAAATGGAGGGTACTGGCCCTTAGGCTACTAAATTGATGTAACAACTCAGTAGGTAAAGCAATGGTAGGATAACCATAAGCTTTCTGTTCCAGTTTATAAGTTTTCCTTTAACCAGACGGGAAATCTTTGATCTCTTTATATCCTCCTTCATCAGTTAGACGTTCATAAAGCTTTTCAATTGAACTCCATAGATCAAAATCGTTTGTACTGATGTACGTGGAAAACCTTCTCTTTCAATTTTGATACTCTTTCAATTTCAGTAACTTGGGAACTTTCTGACTTGTTCCGATTTCGTTATATAAATTTATTAAGGATTGCATCGCGTTTTTCATAACGGCAAAAGTTTGAATATCAGACATCTTTAGGTAAAATTTTCGGAATTGAAAACTTTGAATGTTAAAAACGGAGGTCTTAGATGTGGAATTTAGGGGTCTTAACGGAGGGTACTAGCCATTAGGCTACTAAATTGATATAATAACTCAGTAGGTAAAGCCATTGTAAGATAACCATAAGCTTTCTGTTCCATTTCATAACTTTCCTTTCACTAGACGTGAAATATTTTGTCTCTTTATATCCTCCTCCATTAGTTGAACGTACGTAAAGCTTTTCAATTGGACTCCATAGATGAAAATCGTTTGTACTGATGTATGAGAAAACCTTCTCTTCCAAATTTCATAATCTTCCCGTTTCGCTAACTTGGGAACTTTTTGACTTGTTCCGATTTTGTTATCAAAATTTATTAAGGTTTGCATCGCGTTTTGCATAACGGCAAAAGCTTGGTAATCAGACACCTTAGGAAAAACTTTTCGGTATTGAAAACTTCGAATGCAAAATGGAGGTCTTAGAAGTGGAATTTGGAATCGAAATGAAGGGTACTGGCCGCTAGTCTACTAAATTGATGTAACATCTCAGTGGTAAAGCCATTGTAAGATAACCATAAGCTTTCTGTTCCATTTCTATACTTTTACTTTCACCAGACGTGAAATATTTTATCTCTTTATATCCTCCTCCATTAGTTGAACGTACGTAAAGCTTTTCAATTGGACTCCATAGATGAAAATCCTTTGTACTGATGTATGAAAAAACCTTCTCTTCCAATTTTCATAATCTTCCTGTTTCGCTAACTTGGGAACTTTCTGACTTGTTCCGATTTTGTTATCAGAATTTATTAAGGTTTGCATCGCGTTTTGCATAACGGCAAAAGCTTGATAATCAGACACCTTAGGATAAACTTTTCGGTATTGATAACTTCGCATGCTAAATGGATGTCTTAGAAGTGGAATTTGGAAGTCAAAATGGAGGGTACTGGCCCTTAGGCTACTAAATTGATGTAACAACTCAGTAGGTAAAGCAATGGTAGGATAACCATAAGCTTTCTGTTCCAGTTTATAAGTTTTCCTTTAACCAGACGGGAAATCTTTGATCTCTTTATATCCTCCTTCATCAGTTAGACGTTCATAAAGCTTTTCAATTGAACTCCATAGATCAAAATCGATTGTACTGATGTACGTGGAAAACCTTCTCTTCCAATTTTGATACTCTTTCAATTTCAGTAACTTGGGAACTTTCTGACTTGTTCCGATTTCGTTATATAAATTTATTAAGGATTGCATCGCGTTTTTCATAACGGCAAAAGTTTGAATATCAGACATCTTTAGGTAAAATTTTCGGAATTGAAAACTTTGAATGTTAAAAACGGAGGTCTTAGATGTGGAATTTAGGGGTCTTAACGGAGGGTACTAGCCATTAGGCTACTAAATTGATATAATAACTCAGTAGGTAAAGCCATTGTAAGATAACCATAAGCTTTCTGTTCCATTTCATAACTTTCCTTTCACTAGACGTGAAATATTTTGTCTCTTTATATCCTCCTCCATTAGTTGAACGTACGTAAAGCTTTTCAATTGGACTCCATAGATGAAAATCGTTTGTACTGATGTATGAGAAAACCTTCTCTTCCAAATTTCATAATCTTCCCGTTTCGCTAACTTGGGAACTTTTTGACTTGTTCCGATTTTGTTATCAAAATTTATTAAGGTTTGCATCGCGTTTTGCATAACGGCAAAAGCTTGGTAATCAGACACCTTAGGAAAAACTTTTCGGTATTGAAAACTTCGAATGCAAAATGGAGGTCTTAGAAGTGGAATTTGGAATCGAAATGAAGGGTACTGGCCGCTAGTCTACTAAATTGATGTAACATCTCAGTGGTAAAGCCATTGTAAGATAACCATAAGCTTTCTGTTCCATTTCTATACTTTTACTTTCACCAGACGTGAAATCTTTTATCTCTTTATATCCTCCTCCATTAGTTGAACGTACGTAAAGCTTTTCAATTGGACTCCATAGATGAAAATCCTTTGTACTGATGTATGAAAAAACCTTCTCTTCCAATTTTCATAATCTTCCTGTTTCGCTAACTTGGGAACTTTCTGACTTGTTCCGATTTTGTTATCAGAATTTATTAAGGTTTGCATCGCGTTTTGCATAACGGCAAAAGCTTGATAATCAGACACCTTAGGATAAACTTTTCGGTATTGATAACTTCGCATGCTAAATGGATGTCTTAGAAGTGGAATTTGGAAGTCAAAATGGAGGGTACTGGCCCTTAGGCTACTAAATTGATGTAACAACTCAGTAGGTAAAGCAATGGTAGGATAACCATAAGCTTTCTATTCCAGTTTATAAGTTTTCCTTTAACCAGACGGGAAATCTTTGATCTCTTTATATCCTCCTTCATCAGTTAGACGTTCATAAAGCTTTTCAATTGAACTCCATAGATCAAAATCGATTGTACTGATGTACGTGGAAAACCTTCTCTTCCAATTTTGATACTCTTTCAATTTCAGTAACTTGGGAACTTTCTGACTTGTTCCGATTTCGTTATATAAATTTATTAAGGTTTGCATCGCGTTTTGCATAACGGCAAAAGCTTGGTAATCAGACACCTTAGGATAAACTTTTCGGTATTGAAAACTTCGAATGCAAAATGGAGGTCTTAGAAGTGGAATTTGGAATCGAAATGGAGGGTACTGGCCGCTAGTCTACTAAATTGATGTAACATCTCAGTGGTAAAGCCATTGTAAGATAACCATAAGCTTTCTGTTCCATTTCATAACTTTTACTTTCACCAGACGTGAAATCTTTTATCTATTTATATCCTCCTCCATTAGTTGAACGTACGTAAAGCTTTTCAATTGGACTCCATAGATGAAAATCGTTTGTACTGATGTATGAAAAAACCTTCTCTTCCAATTTTCATAATCTTCCTGTTTCGCTAACTTGGGAACTTTCTGACTTGTTCCGATTTTGTTATCAGAATTTATTAAGGTTTGCATCGCGTTTTGCATAACGGCAAAAGCTTGATAATCAGACACCTTAGGATAAACTTTTCGGTATTGATAACTTCGCATGCAAAATGGATGTCTTAGAAGTGGAATTTGGAAGTCAAAATGGATGGTACTAGCCCTTAGGCTACTAAATTGATGTAACAACTCAGTAGGTAAAGCAATGGTAGGATAACCATAAGCTTTCTGTTCCAGTTTATAAGTTTTCCTTTAACCAGACGGGAAATCATTGATCTCCTTATATCCTCCTTCATCAGTTAGACGTTCGTAAAGCTTTTCAGTTGAACTCCATAGATCAAAATCGTTTGTACTGATGTACGTGGAAAACCTTCTCTTCCAATTTTGATACTCTTTCAATTTCAGTAACTTGGGAACTTTCTGACTTGTTCCGATTTCGTTATATAAATTTATTAAGGTTTGCATCGCGTTTTTCATAACGGCAAAAGTTTGAATATCAGACATCTTTAGGTAAAATTTTCGGAATTGAAAACTTTGAATGTTAAAAACGGAGGTCTTAGATGTGGAATTTAGGGGTCTTAACGGAGGGTACTAGCCATTAGGCTACTAAATTGATATAATAACTCAGTAGGTAAAGCCATTGTAAGATAACCATAAGCTTTCTGTTCCATTTCATAACTTTCCTTTCACTAGACGTGAAATATTTTGTCTCTTTATATCCTCCTCCATTAGTTGAACGTACGTAAAGCTTTTCAATTGGACTCCATAGATGAAAATCGTTTGTACTGATGTATGAGAAAACCTTCTCTTCCAAATTTCATAATCTTCCCGTTTCGCTAACTTGGGAACTTTTTGACTTGTTCCGATTTTGTTATCAAAATTTATTAAGGTTTGCATCGCGTTTTGCATAACGGCAAAAGCTTGGTAATCAGACACCTTAGGAAAAACTTTTCGGTATTGAAAACTTCGAATGCAAAATGGAGGTCTTAGAAGTGGAATTTGGAATCGAAATGAAGGGTACTGGCCGCTAGTCTACTAAATTGATGTAACATCTCAGTGGTAAAGCCATTGTAAGATAACCATAAGCTTTCTGTTCCATTTCTATACTTTTACTTTCACCAGACGTGAAATCTTTTATCTCTTTATATCCTCCTCCATTAGTTGAACGTACGTAAAGCTTTTCAATTGGACTCCATAGATGAAAATCCTTTGTACTGATGTATGAAAAAACCTTCTCTTCCAATTTTCATAATCTTCCTGTTTCGCTAACTTGGGAACTTTCTGACTTGTTCCGATTTTGTTATCAGAATTTATTAAGGTTTGCATCGCGTTTTGCATAACGGCAAAAGCTTGATAATCAGACACCTTAGGATAAACTTTTCGGTATTGATAACTTCGCATGCTAAATGGATGTCTTAGAAGTGGAATTTGGAAGTCAAAATGGAGGGTACTGGCCCTTAGGCTACTAAATTGATGTAACAACTCAGTAGGTAAAGCAATGGTAGGATAACCATAAGCTTTCTATTCCAGTTTATAAGTTTTCCTTTAACCAGACGGGAAATCTTTGATCTCTTTATATCCTCCTTCATCAGTTAGACGTTCATAAAGCTTTTCAATTGAACTCCATAGATCAAAATCGATTGTACTGATGTACGTGGAAAACCTTCTCTTCCAATTTTGATACTCTTTCAATTTCAGTAACTTGGGAACTTTCTGACTTGTTCCGATTTCGTTATATAAATTTATTAAGGTTTGCATCGCGTTTTGCATAACGGCAAAAGCTTGGTAATCAGACACCTTAGGATAAACTTTTCGGTATTGAAAACTTCGAATGCAAAATGGAGGTCTTAGAAGTGGAATTTGGAATCGAAATGGAGGGTACTGGCCGCTAGTCTACTAAATTGATGTAACATCTCAGTGGTAAAGCCATTGTAAGATAACCATAAGCTTTCTGTTCCATTTCATAACTTTTACTTTCACCAGACGTGAAATCTTTTATCTATTTATATCCTCCTCCATTAGTTGAACGTACGTAAAGCTTTTCAATTGGACTCCATAGATGAAAATCGTTTGTACTGATGTATGAAAAAACCTTCTCTTCCAATTTTCATAATCTTCCTGTTTCGCTAACTTGGGAACTTTCTGACTTGTTCCGATTTTGTTATCAGAATTTATTAAGGTTTGCATCGCGTTTTGCATAACGGCAAAAGCTTGATAATCAGACACCTTAGGATAAACTTTTCGGTATTGATAACTTCGCATGCAAAATGGATGTCTTAGAAGTGGAATTTGGAAGTCAAAATGGATGGTACTAGCCCTTAGGCTACTAAATTGATGTAACAACTCAGTAGGTAAAGCAATGGTAGGATAACCATAAGCTTTCTGTTCCAGTTTATAAGTTTTCCTTTAACCAGACGGGAAATCATTGATCTCCTTATATCCTCCTTCATCAGTTAGACGTTCGTAAAGCTTTTCAGTTGAACTCCATAGATCAAAATCGTTTGTACTGATGTACGTGGAAAACCTTCTCTTCCAATTTTGATACTCTTTCAATTTCAGTAACTTGGGAACTTTCTGACTTGTTCCGATTTCGTTATATAAATTTATTAAGGTTTGCATCGCGTTTTTCATAACGGCAAAAGTTTGAATATCAGACATCTTTAGGTAAAATTTTCGGAATTGAAAACTTTGAATGTTAAAAACGGAGGTCTTAGATGTGGAATTTAGGGGTCTTAACGGAGGGTACTAGCCATTAGGCTACTAAATTGATATAATAACTCAGTAGGTAAAGCCATTGTAAGATAACCATAAGCTTTCTGTTCCATTTCATAACTTTCCTTTCACTAGACGTGAAATATTTTGTCTCTTTATATCCTCCTCCATTAGTTGAACGTACGTAAAGCTTTTCAATTGGACTCCATAGATGAAAATCGTTTGTACTGATGTATGAGAAAACCTTCTCTTCCAAATTTCATAATCTTCCCGTTTCGCTAACTTGGGAACTTTTTGACTTGTTCCGATTTTGTTATCAAAATTTATTAAGGTTTGCATCGCGTTTTGCATAACGGCAAAAGCTTGGTAATCAGACACCTTAGGAAAAACTTTTCGGTATTGAAAACTTCGAATGCAAAATGGAGGTCTTAGAAGTGGAATTTGGAATCGAAATGAAGGGTACTGGCCGCTAGTCTACTAAATTGATGTAACATCTCAGTGGTAAAGCCATTGTAAGATAACCATAAGCTTTCTGTTCCATTTCTATACTTTTACTTTCACCAGACGTGAAATCTTTTATCTCTTTATATCCTCCTCCATTAGTTGAACGTACGTAAAGCTTTTCAATTGGACTCCATAGATGAAAATCCTTTGTACTGATGTATGAAAAAACCTTCTCTTCCAATTTTCATAATCTTCCTGTTTCGCTAACTTGGGAACTTTCTGACTTGTTCCGATTTTGTTATCAGAATTTATTAAGGTTTGCATCGCGTTTTGCATAACGGCAAAAGCTTGATAATCAGACACCTTAGGATAAACTTTTCGGTATTGATAACTTCGCATGCTAAATGGATGTCTTAGAAGTGGAATTTGGAAGTCAAAATGGAGGGTACTGGCCCTTAGGCTACTAAATTGATGTAACAACTCAGTAGGTAAAGCAATGGTAGGATAACCATAAGCTTTCTATTCCAGTTTATAAGTTTTCCTTTAACCAGACGGGAAATCTTTGATCTCTTTATATCCTCCTTCATCAGTTAGACGTTCATAAAGCTTTTCAATTGAACTCCATAGATCAAAATCGATTGTACTGATGTACGTGGAAAACCTTCTCTTCCAATTTTGATACTCTTTCAATTTCAGTAACTTGGGAACTTTCTGACTTGTTCCGATTTCGTTATATAAATTTATTAAGGTTTGCATCGCGTTTTGCATAACGGCAAAAGCTTGGTAATCAGACACCTTAGGATAAACTTTTCGGTATTGAAAACTTCGAATGCAAAATGGAGGTCTTAGAAGTGGAATTTGGAATCGAAATGGAGGGTACTGGCCGCTAGTCTACTAAATTGATGTAACATCTCAGTGGTAAAGCCATTGTAAGATAACCATAAGCTTTCTGTTCCATTTCATAACTTTTACTTTCACCAGACGTGAAATCTTTTATCTATTTATATCCTCCTCCATTAGTTGAACGTACGTAAAGCTTTTCAATTGGACTCCATAGATGAAAATCGTTTGTACTGATGTATGAAAAAACCTTCTCTTCCAATTTTCATAATCTTCCTGTTTCGCTAACTTGGGAACTTTCTGACTTGTTCCGATTTTGTTATCAGAATTTATTAAGGTTTGCATCGCGTTTTGCATAACGGCAAAAGCTTGATAATCAGACACCTTAGGATAAACTTTTCGGTATTGATAACTTCGCATGCAAAATGGATGTCTTAGAAGTGGAATTTGGAAGTCAAAATGGATGGTACTAGCCCTTAGGCTACTAAATTGATGTAACAACTCAGTAGGTAAAGCAATGGTAGGATAACCATAAGCTTTCTGTTCCAGTTTATAAGTTTTCCTTTAACCAGACGGGAAATCATTGATCTCCTTATATCCTCCTTCATCAGTTAGACGTTCGTAAAGCTTTTCAGTTGAACTCCATAGATCAAAATCGTTTGTACTGATGTACGTGGAAAACCTTCTCTTCCAATTTTGATACTCTTTCAATTTCAGTAACTTGGGAACTTTCTGACTTGTTCCGATTTCGTTATATAAATTTATTAAGGTTTGCATCGCGTTTTTCATAACGGCAAAAGTTTGAATATCAGACATCTTT
>JBCNJP010008327.1:0-13397 GCA_039602395.1 Deinandra increscens subsp. villosa
CACTACTTTATGGATGTTTGAAATTTTAAATGAATATATTTGATAATATTTTTTCTGAATTTAATAAACATAAGATTATTATAAGTTTTAAAGGCATTTATAAAATTACCGTCAAAACAAATGCAGCAAGGTACATGACACATGAGAACCCGGATTATAAATAATTTAAAGTGATTAGGTAGCATATATTGCATGGGTCATGCTGTTTGCTTTTAGATTTATAGGAAAACAAATATTGTCACAATCACAATCATGCTTTAGGTCCCAAAGATTCCTTGTACTATAGATGAAAAATGAGCGGAAACAATGTTTTAAAAACCGGTTCAACCGGTCCGGTTCAACCGCTAACCGGTGCTCATACCGGTTTTTTAATTCTTGGTTTTTTGGATATAATCGAACCGTTTCGAACCGGTTGGTTTTCCGGTTTTTTCCGATTCAACCGGTACGGTTGAACCGGTTTTCTGACTTTTTTTATTTTGAATTTTATTGTTATTTTTTATTATTTTTTAATGTTTAAAACTTATTTTTTTTTTTGTGAAATACCTATTTGGTATTATTTTTTAGTGGATTATAATTGTATTTTAACTATTTTTGTTGAGATGTACAAGTTTATTAACATTTTTATAAAAATATATATATAAATCCCCTAACCGGTTCAACTGACCGGTCTAACCGGTCCGACCGGTCCCAGAAGGTTTTCCGGTTCAACTAAAAACCGGTTTTTAAAACATTGAGCAGAAAAACTAACTAAAAAACATATTAGTTTATTGATAGGTTAATAATGTGTTAGTTTGTAATTATATTTTTTAGTAAATGTTAACTGTTATTATTTATAGGATGTGTATAGGTCGGTCCCAAGACTTTAACGGGCTCAGGTTTTGGCCGTTTTGGCCTTTTGCCCTAGTTATATTAAGGTCCATTTTATGTTTACCCTAGTTTATTTTCTCGAACGTTTTACAGAGAAAAAAATGTAAAGTTTAAAGTTCTCGTAGTTGAAGAACTTAGGTGTTAAGGTTTCTTTGTAATAAAAAAACAAACTATATCTAACAACACACTAGTAGTCACAACCTAGTATTTGAAGCCGAACTTGATCTGATCGTCATATCAACTGATATATGACTTGGAATCTTGATTTATAGCAATAACAACACAATAATAATAACACAATAATAATATGTGTAGAGTCATCATACTAATTCCTGTAATGCTTCAGGTTGAACTAGTAAAGACACGAGCCAACTCTAGTGCATAACCAATTTGCGACCAAACATCACTTATCTTACTCGAGCTTTGAATAGGTTTGGATAGTTAGAGCTCCTCTATCTAACTAGTTATTTGTCCTCAAAGAAAAATCCTGGTAGTTAGGTGTTGTGTGTCACAACCGGCCAAAAGCCGCGTGGAGTTTTAAACCTATAAATTGTATGTTTTGAACTTCTAATGTATTTTAGAAAATCTAGATATTATGTTAAAAAAATCTTAGTTATTTGAACCATTTATATCTTCATAAAATATAATTATCATCTATCTTAATAAAACACACTTGTTACATGCCAGATTTCATTTCTCACACACATCTAATTTTTTTTACTCTTTCTCATATTAAATACCACTGATTTTAAGTATCATCTATTCTAATAAACAAAAAGATTTTCAGATGAGGTGGCATCACCACAACCCTCCTCTGAGTCACCGCAATGCCTCAATTTTCACCAATTAAGGGCAAAAAGAAAATTCATGCTGGGATCATCTTCTTAGACTCGCGGATCCAATTGGGTCAGATTATTATAACCCGTAATCTCAATTCTTCTATATCGCTGGCATCCTAACTTTTAAACCCTAATTCCTTTTAAACACCAACATTTCGATCGCCGCTGTCTCTCTTCAATGACTCTTTGATTTTCATCAGATCTTCAATTTTGTAAGTCGAATAACTAACAATCGGTATGCGATTATTTGTTATTTACGTTTAAAGAAGGCAATGTGATTAGAGACGTAGGTTTGAATCGTCGAATGTGAAGGAATAAATCACTCTTTATCCACTTCTGACCTTATGTTTTGTATGTATCTGCGTTCTATCTTCAAGGGTTACAAGATTCATCAAGGATTGGGACGATTACGTAGGCGAGGGAGTCAATTCTTTGTTCTAATCAAGGTTCGATTGTTTGTTCAAACCTGAATTTTTATTAACACCTAAAATTGATTGTGTAGGTTGAATATTCAATCTTCTTGATTTTGATTGCAACGAGTATATCTTCAATATTCGAACTTCTTGCTGTTGGTTTCAATTTGAGGTATTGTTTAGATTTATGATAATATTTTATGTTTGTCGGCGGCTGCGACTAACTTAGGGTTTATACAAAGTGGATAAATTATGCGGATCACGTTGATCTGAAAGATCCGACAAGAGAAAGCGGTTTGATTAAGAAAGATTGGAACTGGTATGCTGTGTTGGTTTTTGGGTTTATAATTTTTTTCTCATGAGTTAAAAATTTGGGTTTTCTCTTTAGTTGTTAGAAGCAAATGTAACTAAAATATTTGGAGGTATACAAATTTTACTTTAAGGAATTTGAATATACTTAACGGTTTTGTTCGAACTATTTTGGACTTTTGGACCATTGATTTCGTTCATTGATTTTGCAGTCCAATTTTGATATTTTATAAAATAGCAATTTCAAATAGGGACACATATCATGTGTGTATTTTGTTTTTGTTCCATAGAAGAGCAGCTTGGTTTTATATTATATGGATAGAATAGCAATATAAAATAGTAGCTTGATTGTATACAACAACTTTGGTTCCATTTTTTGAGTTTTGTGATCAATCATAGGAGGTGTAACAAATTGAGAAGAAGATTAAGTATGTTGGTGGTGTATTGCTCATTGCTTAGGTTTGTTACAGTTTCCGAGTTTTTTATTTTTATAATTTCATGAAGATTAAGTATGTTGTTGTTGGTTTGCATCCTGTTATTGTTTTTCAGATTTTACATATGTCTGTATGCGCAACAAGTGTGTGTTCATATACTGATTCTAGAATCGGTTCTTTCAATTCTTTTGTAACAGGATTACAAAAGTGACCATAAGTTCTCTCACACTACGTATGCCCCCAACAGAGTTGTATGTTTCTCTCCCTCCCTCCCTCCCTTTTTAGTTTGATGTCATTTTCCTTTTTTCTTTCATTGTCGGTTTGGGGTTTTCTCTTTCTAATATGGGGTATTGGTTAGTGTTTTTTAGATTGTTACTTTACCATAGCAATGTACTACAAAAAAAGGAGGACTTCGATGTAAGTTTATTCTCCTATTTGTAACTTTATTCAAGTGTGTTGGTGGTTTATAATTTAATTGATTTTTAGGATTCTTATGCATATTGGGTCTACTATTTTGTTTCCTGCCTTTCAAAAAAAAAAAAAATTGTTTCCTGCCATTATATAAGTTGGATTGTGTTTGTCTATCATAGGTTGATTGGTTTTTCAAAATAGTTTAAAATGATGTGAACATTAATTTGTTATAAAAATGTTGTCGTTAGTTCTAGAAACATAACATCCATATGGAAGTATTTATTGCCTACCTCTTTTGTTATTTGAGAACAATATTTCTGTAAAATAAGTGTCTTGATTCTTGAATTTTTAATATTTTTATGCATATGGGCTACTATTTTGTTTTCAATCATTTATTATAAGTTAAACGGTAGATCGATGCTATTACTACTTTTATGTTTGTGACTTTCGATTGTTTGGAGTGTGTTTACTAAATCTACTTTTTTTATAGCTTTCTACTTTTCTTTAATTGTATTAATATTATTTTTGTTTTCCTTTGTAGGTTTTAATTGTTGTTGTCATTTGAAGATGTTTCTTTTTTTTGGGTGAGTACTACAAAATGTCAATTGTTCCCAACCGAAGGTATAATATAAATTTACTACAATACTACTACAACATTCAAAACTATTAGCACCATATAACTACTAACACAATACTTATAGTCTATTGCCATCAGAAAACCAAACAAGCAACATAAAAAAGGTTCAAAGACAAACTAAGCCAAGAAAAACCACCGAACCTCTTTTGAAGAAATAACTACCAAACACTTTTCATGACGATGAAAACCTAACAGACCATTTCCTCATATGAGCCGCAAAAACTAAACGGCATCTTTTGAATGTGAGTTTGTTTCTGATTCAAATGATTCTGAACATGATAGTAGAAAGCTTGAATCTTGATTACCAATTGGTTCAAGTTAAGAGACGATCTTCATGGGTTTATGTTTAAAATCTGATATAATATTAATGAACATATATTTAGGTTCGAGATCTTGATTTTGCTGTTAAAGTGATTGGTTCTGAGTCTTCTGACTTCATCCGCGACAAAGATGGCCTAGCAATGAGCTCGCGCAATGTGCATCTTTCACCCGCAACCTATACCTACATATAAAAGGTTGGGTTTGATTTGTAAGTATGTTCTGTCTACTACATGCAATCGCTTTGAGTTTTATATGTACATGTGTGTTTGTGCATAGGCAAATGCAACCTTACTTTTATTAGGATTCAAGTCTCTTCTTTGGTCACATAAAGCTTTTATCTTATTTAGTGCATAGTCCGTGTGTTAAGTATGCTCAATGTAATCTTCATTTTTATTTTTCATATTAAAACAAGAACGCAATTCTTCTCTTATTTAAAGTGGTAAATCTTCACATCAGCTTTACCCCCTCACTCCAATTCTATTGTGTTATTTTTTTTTGTGTGTTAATTAAAGGTAATTAACATGTGCTTGATTTAATATCCACATTAATCTTTTATCGTTTTCAGCATATTATTTCATGATATTATTATGATTTTTAGTAGATTGTTCAACATGCTATTGATTGTCGGCCTTTGTCATACGTGATATTGATGGATGCGGCAAATATCCTTGCTAGTTGATATATTATTTGCAGGTTGTGAGTTTGTTATTGACCTCGGCAACTACCCCAGGCACAGGTTCGATTTTACATATAAATATGTTTACCTTTTCAAACTGTTTGTTTCTTATTCAGCAAGTACTACAACATCCTTATGAAGAAATGTGTTCAAACTTGATGTTGATGGATGGGTTTGGTAGTAGGTTTTCAGACATATAACTTTGTTTATAATGTGCTAGAAGAAAGCTATCTCTTGCTTATATTGCAACTTTCGCATTCTTTCGCACTTGAATTGTATATATTACAATGTCTCAAAGTATATTTTTGGTATCTTTTTGTTTCTATTTTGGTCTTTTGATCTGTTTTCTTTGTTTTAATGTTTACATGATCCGCATTAGCTTCACAAACTAATTAAAAAAAACATACTAATACACACAAATTCATATCACAAACAATAAGTTGTAGACTTCTATTTTATTTGGTACTGATTTTCTACAACCCAATCTAAGTTCTTGGTGTAAAATTAAATTTGATTGAGAAAATTTACAATGAGATGCTGATTTTTATTTGCTTTTTTCTTCCAGGCGTGTGTTTTTCCCCCTCTGATCAATGTTGGTATGTATTCATGTGTTTTTCCCCCTCTGATCTATGTTGGTATGTATTCATCTCTGTAACTTATTTCTAAGTTCTCAAAGCTTAGTAATTTATGTGGTTGCGGCTGTTAGTGCCTGTTACTACTTACCTTACAAGTTCTTTCATCGTGATATTTTTTGGGTATGAATGTATAACTTTCTACTATTTTTTAACACCGTCATTTAGGCTATTGATTTTAGCTGTTGAACACGTATACTGTTCTCTGCCATGGAACGCTGATTGAATACGATTACCTTTTGATGCCCGCTCCTTTCATCTTACAGAGAAGTGATCTACAATGTTTTGTAATTTGTCTGATTTTCTTTAGTTTGTTGCGATTCTTGGCCTAAGTAGTCGATATATTTGAGAGTTTATATGAATGTGGGTGTTTCATCTAAAGAAGGTTTGAATTTATGTATTTAGTTGAATCTGATTTGTGTTATTGACAAACACTCTTTTCAATTGTTTTTAGTGAAAGGGTTTAAAATTCTAATTTTCTGCAATGCCGCCTTCTATTTTCTTCATAATGGGTCGGATTACAACACCAACAAGTTATAATAGTATATGTCAACCGAGACTAATGCCTAATTTTAAAAAGTTCCTTGCATGCGGAGTGCACTAATATGCATTTTGTGTGAGAACATTTGTGTTAAAATCTGTAGGAAAAAATAAGATTTTTCATTTAAATAAAAAAAATTCTGACCATAGAAGTTATGTGTTTGATTTTGTTTTTATTATTCAATGACCTTTAACATTCTTTTAAGTTTTTCCTTCAAATTTGTAACTTTATTCTTATTTAATATTTATTTTATTTTTTTATTTTTATGTATTATTCATTTTAGTTTTTATTTTCAATTTAGTTTCATGTTATATTTAATTTTATTTTTTCTTATATGACAATTAAAAATAGTAAAGGACAGTCACTATCAAAGGTTAGTTTGTATTTAGACATGGACAATTATATGTTGCCTTATTAAGAGTGAAAAGTAAGTCTTGCCTGAAAGTTTTCATTTTAGATGAAGATGGAAGAGTTACAAATGAGACCCTAAAGGTCGTATACAAATCTGTATTTTCCAATTTGTAATTCTTCACACATTTTCCCATAGTTATAATGCAATGGATTTATGATTGTTATTATAATATTCTATTTATTCAACAATTTTATTAAACCCCAGCCGTGCGATGCACGGGTATCAAAGACTAGTATATATATATATACAAAACCGGTTCAAACCGGTTTGAGATCCCAAACCGGTTCGGTTTGAAACCAAAACCGGTTTCATCGGTTTCCAGTATTCGTGCTTCAAACCGGTTTGAGAACCGAACCGGTTTGGCCTCAAACCGGTTTTGACCAAAACCGATTTTGGTCAAAACCGGTTTGAGAACCGAACCGGTTTGGGTTTCAAACCGGTTTTTGCACCTCTACAAGAGACTTCATGATCTAGCCATTCCTATTAACAGATCTAGCCATTCCTATTAACAAATGCGAGTTACTCAATACCCTATCTGAATGATGCATATATTGAACCTGTAATACAATTAATTTGGTTGTGAAATGGTAATGCTTATGATTTTGATTAAAGTGTTCGGACTTTGTTGACTTGAATATGGAACTGTAGTAGTTTGAATACTCGTGTTTAAATCTTATAATACATATACGTATCTTATGTTTAAATCTTATATATATTTTGATAGGTACTGATTGTATATATATACAAACAAAAACAACACCTATGTTTTCGTGCCTCTCTGACTTATTCAATGAACGAAAATTTATATATATGTACAGAATGTTGTCAGTTAAATAATCAAAAGGTCTTCCGCCATAATTGGTTAGTGTTTTCCATTTCCTCTTGACTGCCCCGAGTTCTAACCTACCCGAAACCTTTTCTTTCCTCTTTTTTTCCTCTTTTTCTTTTCATTCTTTCTTTTTTACTTTCTCCTTTTTCTTCTACTAATAGATCATTATAATATGGTACTTTTTTTAAAGTTTGTTTTTTATCTTTAATTTATTACAAACCGGTTAATCTAACTAAACCCATTTTTAACCGGTCCAGTACAAACCGATAGCAAAACGATAGAAACATTAGGTTCCGAACCGGTTTGAGATTTCTAACTTACGAACCTGTTATTAACCGGTTAAAATAACCAGTAATAGGTTAATCTATTGAAAATATCTATATATTTTTAAGAATAGCGTTTTTTTTTGTTCCGGTTTCACCCGTTATTGTTAACCGATTTTTTTAAAACCACTTTTACCGGTTATGAATTTTAATTACCTTCCTTCTTTCGTTTTTCCTTTCTCTTTTTTCTCCTATTAATAGATTATCATAAGATGTTTTTTTAATTCATTTCTGTCTTTAATTTGTTACAAACCGGTTAACCTAACCAAACCCGTTTTTAACCGACACAGTACAAACCGGTTATGAAACGGTAGAAACCTTATGTCCCAAACCGGTTTGAGGTTTATAACATAGGAACCGGTTATTAACCAGCTAAATAACCCCATTCTAGGTTAGTCTACTAAAATAAAATAAAATAAAATCACCTTTGCTATGTTCTTTTTAGTGGTCATATTATTTTTAATGCTTGGTTCTAAAGTTTCTTTCTTTGAATTTGAGGCATTGTCAATGTTTTATATATATAAACGAGATGGTTACCACCCCGCGCGTTGCTGCGGGGTTTAATTTGTATAATGAACGAAAGTAAAAAAATTAAGTGGTATATAACGTAAAAGTCTAAAAGTCTCGTGGTGAAAGTTTAAAACTATAACGAAAGTTAAAAAGTTAAGGGGTATAAAACGTAAAAGTCTAAAAGTCTCGTGGTGCACGGCGTTGAATTTATATGCTCAACGAAAGTTAAAAAGTTAGGGGTATAAAACGTAAAAGTCTAAAAGTCTCGTGATGAAAGTATAAACTATAAAAGTATACTAAAAGCGAAAGTAGAAAAGTTAAAAGTTTCGTGGTCAAAGAAGAACACAACAAAACTTAAAACAAAAAAAAGTTTTAAAAGTTAGAGAGTTAAAAAGTTAAAGGGTATAAAACGTAAAAGTTTAAAAGTATTGTGGTATAAGTATACTAAAAACAAAAATAAAATGTTAAAAGTTTCGTGGCCAAAGTAAAATATAACAAAACTTAAAACAAAAAAAAACTTTGACGAAGTATAAAACTATGAAAAAAGTCATCGTCAAAGTAAAAAACTCTAAAAGTATACTAAAAATGAAATTAGTCGAATAAAAAACGAAAGTTAAAAAGTTAAGGGGTATAAATCGTAAAATTCTCGTGATGAAAGTATAAAATATAAAAGTATACTAAAAACGAAAGTAGAAAAGTTAAAAGTTTCGTGGCCAAAGTAGAAGACAACAAAACTTAAACAAAAGCAAAAAAAAAACTTTAAAAGTTTGAGGGTAGAAAACGTAAAATTATGAAACATATGTGGCCAAACTATGAAAACCGAAAGTTTGCTATTTCATTAAAAAAACAAATTGTAAAAGTTTAGGGGTAGAAAGCGTCAAAGCACCAAAGTCACGTGGCCAAACTATGAGAAACAAAAACATCACTATTCACCCTCAATTTCTATTGTATATATATATAATTAGTTTGTTTAGTAGTAAACCGGGGTTTCTAACATAGGAACCAGTTATTAACCAGCTAAATAACTCCATTCTAGGTTAATTTACTAAAAAAAAAATAACCTTTTATTATGTTCTTTTTAGTGGTCATATTATTTTTAATGCTTGGTTCTAAAGTTTATTCTTTAAATTTGAGGCACCGTCAATGTTTTATATATATATATTAGTTTTTTAGTAGTCATTAAGTATAAGTTTTACCATGTGACATATAATTTTTTTTATTACCGATTGTTAAAATTCCTTTTCTATAATGTTGTATGTCATAAATTTAAACTAAATTAGATTTATAGACTTACATGCATTTTATCATATTTAGTATGATGGTTAATTATTTTTGAACTATGCATGTAATATCTTTTATGTTTATAGGTATTGTTACCTGATAAAGAACATTTCTAAATATACAGTTTCACTTTTATTTTTCAACATGTATCGGTTACAAGATTTATATAAATGTACGTACTTTGTTTTCTATGTTCTCGCTTTTGCGTTATGCTCTAAACTATTTACCTCTTTGATCTGCGAATTTATCTTATTATAGTTGACAACATGTTATTAGAGTCTCTTATGAAAAGTGTTTTCTATAGGGTCTCAACCTCTTTTTAGAAACTTTTATTAGTTTTACCTGCTCTCTATTACCTTTTTCCTAAGTTTTGAACTGACATTTATGCTCTATATGATATTTTATTTTAAATATATGATTCTTTGAGCGTACGAAAAAAAGTTTACGTATAGTTGAGTTACAAATGAAATCTTAGATTGGATAAAAGTTTTCTTTTTTAGGTGCAGATTGAGATTTGACTAATTTTTGTTTATTTAGGTAATGGTTTGAGTATGTTTATTTTCAGCTGGGCTTCATATTTATTACCTATATAGATGGCATAATTTTTTAATTTTGGGCATTCAGAGTATCTTTAATTTAGGTACAACCAAACTTATCAAGTTAACAACTAATCTTTGCACTACAAAACCCTAGGTTATGTGCTTTTTAGTTGTCCTAAGTTTTTTTTAATAGGTTTCCAATTCTCTATTCTGAATCTAAGGTTTTACTAATGTTTAATTTATATAAATTATTTTATTTACTAATGAAAATTTCTTTTTTGCCCGTTAGTTGTTTCTATCTTTATTGTTACTATTTATTACTAGATGTTAAAAAAACCATTCACGAATTTTTATTTGCTAAATTTAAACAAAATTAATATAATTAATGTATAGTATAATAAAGTTCTATATTTTCTGCTTTAGTTGTTTTTTCTGATTTATCCGGGTAACCGCAGCAACGCGCGGTAGACCTCTAGTTTAAGAAACAAAGAGGATCAAAGATACAGAAGATTTTGACTAATTTTCCACATACTTTTCGTTAAATCAAAATGGCCTTTTATAGGCTTACAAGTAACTCAAAGGAAGTAACCGACCCACTATTTCAATTAAACTACCGACTACTAATTAACTACTAATTAGTTAAAGGAAATAACTTAAGGCTTTTAAACGATGGCAATTAGGGATAATAGGGATAAAACGCTTAACACCAAACCAGTTACTATGAAAATAAATATACTTGTGTATTTCATTCTAGAAAATCTTGAAACTAGACTTAAAAATATGTTTTTCTCCAGAAAATCTGAAAATTAAAGAATAGATAGTTTTAGATAGAGTGCTTATATAGACATCCATGATTTTACTAAAGACACCCAAATCAAACGATCGTTTCATTCCAAATGATCCCAAAACGATCGTTTTACCCGTAACGGTCTTTTGGAATTTTACGTCGACATCAAAAGCTGCAACCCTATCAAATCATGTTTATTCCTATGGTCGTTTTGTATGAAACGACCCTAATTTTAGGCCGTTTTACATGAAACGGTCGTTTGGGTAATTTTTTTGAATAATCCGTCAGTGTGTAGATAACGATGTGATGTTTTATTATGTTTAAATCGTATATATATCGATCGATCGATCGTATATTTTCATATTATCGATCGATCGTCCACTGTTTTATAATACGGTCATTTTCTCAATCTATAAGATTCGTAAGAGATGTCGTGGTTCGATGAATTATTTGACCTCAACGGAGGCAACGGAGGTGATAACTACAACCCCGGCGGTTATGATGGAAGTGATAATTATGGAGGTAATTACGGATGAATTTACGAAGGAGACGCCGGTAGTTATGTCGGTAATTATGCAGGAAATTATTCTGGTAATTACAACAACAACGACGACGACGACAACAACAGTAACAACAACAACAACAACCACGACGACGACGACAACAACAACAACAACGGCAACGACAACAACAACAACGGCGACGACGAAAGCAACCGTGGGTATTATGAAACCGACCAGGTACCACCTATTCATGTTTTTCCTCATTTAATTTTTATGATTTATACATATTATCGGAATCCATGATATTTTTGCAATAATTACGGTTTAGTCATCCGGACATGTGTATATTATCACCACTTCCAATTATGATACTTATTTAATAATTTTAGATCTTCGTATAAAAAAAGAGTTGTTTGATTGGGCCTTTGAACGAGCTCGCCCAAAGGGTTATGTTCTATCAACTAAATGTAGCTCAACGCACGCACTTACGAAAGAGTATACAAAAATCACGATATGGTGTGATCGTGGTGGCAAACACGTACCAAAGGGTACTCAGCAAAGAAAGACGAGCAGTAAGAAATGTGAATGTCCGTTCATGCTAAAACGTACGTACCTTAAAATTCTAGCCGGTTGGAAATTAGAGGTGGTCAACCATGAGCATAACCACGAGCCATCAAAAAATCTGGAAGGCCATGCAAAGGGGATGAGGTTTAACGACGAGGAGGTTGGTAATGTGAGACAGATGAAAAACCAAAAGATCCGGCCTCATCAACATGTTGACGGAAATTAAGAAAAACAACCCCAAGAACGTGTCGAGTAAGCGGACGCTCGCTCTATAACCTCCTAGCTAAGATTAAAGGCGAAGAAACGATCGGTAGGGGTGTTCAAAACCGGATACCCGGAATTTCGGATATCCGTATTTCGGGTATCCGAAAATTTCGGATATCAATTTTCGTTGTCCAAGTCCAAGTTCCGAAATTTCGGATATCCGAAATTTCGGACTGGAGCTCGGATAGTTAAAACGGATATCCGAAAATCCAGTTTTTTTTTAAAAAAACCACAATTTAACCAACAAAAACGACAAAACGACAAAACAAATAAACATATTCCAAGTCTTCAAATACAAATAAACATAAGTTCGACCTAAAAACGACAAAACCAATAAACATAGTTCGGGTATTCAATAATTCCTTATTTTTTTAATATAAAATTTATTTTAATTTATTTAAATTTTCGGATACCGGGTATCCGAAACTTCCGAAAATTTTGTAAATTCTTGTCCAAGTCCAAGTCCGAATTTTCGGATATCCGAGTTTCGGATATCCGAAATTCCGGATATCCAAAATTTTCGGATAATTCGGATACGGAATTTCGGATAATTCGGATACGGATTCGGACTCGGATATTTTTGAACACCCCTAACGATCGGTGATACCCCTATGCGGGTATTCTTCTCCCTGCTTACTAAAGGTGGTTACATCTACTATGACCGAACGTCCCCAGGGACGAATAGAGTTGATGGCGTGTTCTTCGTCCATAAGCACTCCTACAAGTGGTGGAGGGCGTTCCCGCATTTCCTGGGCATAGACGCCACGTACAACACACGAACGTGTACAAGTTTCCATACGTCCAAATGGTCGGCGTGACATCGACCGAAATTTCATTTCTAGTCGCCAGCGCCTTCATAAGCCAAGAGCGTCAGGAAGACTTCACCTGGATGTTGGAACGCCTCAAGGAGACCATTGGAGACCACCGCCTCGAGCCTAACGTAATCATCACCGACAGAGACATTGCCCTCGTCAAAACGTGCGGCAATGTTCTTCCCAATGCCACGCATAGCCTGTGCAGATGGGTGGAAGCGGTTTTTGAAACTGTGGAGCAAACTCATAAAGTCCAACACGATGACAAACTACAACCTTCATTACGACTTACTATATCGAGAACTCGCCGAGCATCAAAGAGGTAATGTTTCTCTAACCCCGTTTAGTACTAATATCGTTACATATGCATTAATAACACCATTACATTATTTATTCAGGTGTTCTGTCGTACCTAAACCAGCAATGGCTTGAACCGCACCGGGAGAAGTTTGTGTCCGTCTGGATCGATAAGAAACGTAACTTCGGTAACTAC
>JBCNJP010008331.1:0-10175 GCA_039602395.1 Deinandra increscens subsp. villosa
ACACAGTGAATGTGTGGTTTTTCCAGAACTGAAAGTTACATTACTGATGAATAAGTGAGCTATTTATAGAGCTACTAGAGTTGCATCTGCACAGGCTGGTTGGATGCACTTGCGTCTTGTCCATCCGCAACTGCATCACTTCCGACTTGTCCTTTGTACGACACTTGCTCTTGAGGTCTTTATCATCGGAAATGTATCCGCTAAGCCATTTGCATGTCCAGCCTTGACCTATGCTCATCAAGTCCCCCTAGTCCATTGATTATTCGAGCAATAATTATTGGACTAGAGGTTTAAAAGTATTTTGCACTTCCGATAATTTTGGAAGATTTTATCGATCATCTTTATTAGGTCCCCATGTGTTTTAGACTTGTTACCTCGTTAAAAACCTTGCTCGGAAAAACCCTGTGGGAAAAAATCGAAGCTAAGGAAAAAAGAGTGTAACATACATCTCTCCTTTGCGCTAATCATAGATTTCAAAGGTCAAAAAATTTCCTCCATTTCTAACGATTTCAAAGATCTGGTCATCAAGTCCCCTAGTCCTTATGTTGTTTTGTAGAAATGACTAAGGACTAAGTTACAAAGATCATAATAGGAAATGCTTGTGAAGCAAGATCTAATGGATCATAAGACTTCATTTGTTTTTAAGACAGATCGCTTCTGCAAATGTAATCGTTACATTCTCATAAGGGTATTTAAAAGTTTTATTGTAAAGAAACTCTCCTGCAAGTGTATATAATAACTGACTTGTCAGGCGTGTCTTGCATGTTGAATTGTACTCGAGTACTTTTTGTACCCGCCGGTACACGTGTCGATTGAGGATTAATTTGAGGGGACAGTTTTCAGTTTTTTGTTTTGAATTTTTTAAATTCAAACGGTTATTTTGATCCAAAATTCTTGCCCCATATAAATATATACTTTCCCTTAATTTTTCATTCTCTACTTCCCTCATCTCCATCGCTTCCTTTATTCTCCTTCGAGCCCTAATTCTCTATCGAGATTTCAGTTAAAGGTCAGTCGATTTCCTTTTTGCTTTTTACTGCATTTTTCATGGCATCTCCATCAGTTAGAGTTGATGATGATTCGAGTAAGCACAATATGCACATCTCGTTTTCATCCATGTCGCCTCGCGACCTAGATGAAGTTATTGAGCGTTATAATGTGCCACTTTCACTGAATCCAACCCTTCCGTTGCCGAAAACTCCAATTTACCCTTTCCAGGAGGGTAAAATTGGGGTTTACGTTGATATGTTCAAGCTTGGGAACTATCGACTCCCTTTTACCAAGTTTCTCATGAGAGTTTTGATGATTTTTAAGATCCACATTTCACAGATGCATATTCAGGGGTTTTCTCGTTTAAGCCATTTTGATGCTACTTGTAGGGCTGTCAATGTATCACCAAGTGTCACTCTTTTTAGGGCTTTTTATAAAATCACAATGGCTGGTGACTGGTACACCTTTGAGCGTAGGAGATCCGTTAAGAGAATTAGTACTCATCTTCCACCGAACCCTCGTTCTTGGAAATCCAAATTCTTTTATATCGATGATCGATGTGTTCCTCTTCAAATGGAATGGAGAGATGTTGAGGATGTGGTTCATGACCCAAATCCGAACGACGGTGATTACAGTCAGGAATCCTTTAATAAGTTAGTGTCTTGTGCAAGCCCTATTCGAGAACTTCCAGAAGCCATTCTTCTTCTTTGTAGAATGAGTAGGGCTTGCTTTACTCCTGAACTGTGGCCAATTATGACGAATCATGGGAAGGGTAAGGAATTACCCTCTCATCATTTGCGATCCTGATTTTAAATTATCTTTTCAGTTTTTTAACAAGCTCTTTTTCATTATTTTGCAGAAATGGATCTCTTTGAAGCGATGCAATTGAAGAGTTTCGATGATATTGATCTAAGTGCAGAAGTTATGGAAGATGGGTCTATGCCGTTTCTTCGGCAAACTGCCAGCTCTTTCTTGGACTACCGTCCTGAAGAAACGCATGTTGACCAAGTTGAACCGCAAATGGATGTGCAACCGGAAGTTGCTGATTCTGAAAAAAATACAGGAAACCGAATCTATAAGTGGTGATGCTGTTGATACTGTGAAGATCACCAAGAGTGGTGCTGGTGGAAGTGGTGAGATTACCCTCAAGGGTAAAAACAAGGATATCATTGACAGTCATGCTAATGTGACTTCAAAAGCATCATTACCACCCAAGGGAGGAAGCAGGATCAAAAGATCCGCAAAAGCAGTTGTTACAAAGGAAAAAAGTGGTCTTGCAGTAACGAAAAGAAAATCTCCTCGTTGGAATTTACAATCTTCCCCTCATGACTCCAAGGTAAACACTTCTAAAACTACTGAGATCACTTCCGATTCTACGGAGATTGTTGAAGTTAATGATCAACTGGGAGAGGGTGTGTAGACAACAATTGATGCTGTGGTAACCCCTCCTCCTACTGATGATTTTGATATTGATGATTATTTATTGAATTCACCTGATGTGTCACAAGATCCAGGTTTTTCTGACGTAAGTATTTTGCAGAAAGATACCACCTCTTTGATCACTTTGGCCAATTTAACTCATGCATCCTCTTCTTCGCAGAAGGATGCTCCCAGTTTTGCTATCCCCACCTCTGAATGGTTGAAGAAGGAAATAGATTTGATAACTCTTAGAAGCAATACCGGTCAAAGTTTCGATTCCGTTGATGTGAATGCAGCCTTTGTCCCCCAATGGGAAGTTAAAAATGGTGACACTTGTACAGAAAGTCTAATTGCAAAGAAGATCGCCCTTCTTGGAAGTACTCCCACTGACATTTTCAGTCTTCAGCAGATCCCTAATGAGGCCTTTTCAAATGAATTCATGCTTGCACAAGCGAAGCAGCAGAACTTAATAGCGGATATGTATGGCCGGTGGATCATTGATGAAGCGAGAGTGAAGGAGTTAACCAAGAAGCTGTTGGCACATAAGGCCTGTTTTTGTTCCATCAGTGACCAGGTGAAGATCAATGACTTGCATGCAAAAGTCGAGCTTCTTACAATCAAGAATCGAAAGCTAATGTCACTTGAGCAAGAAGCGAAAAGGGATCTCAAACAGGCACAAGATGATGCAATGGCTTTCAAGAACCAGTTCCTGGATCATAAGACAATTTTTGATGATCAAACCACCACCATGCTAGAGATCACTTCTCAATGTGATGCAAAAATCGAATATGTCAACAAAGGTATAACTTGTATCCCTTTATTTTCGTAATTTCCCATTTGCACTTGCATACTTTTTTTATCATTATTAACATTTGCGCCTTCATTCCTTAAAGAAAATGCTGCCCTTGCTGAGACTGTTAAAGCATTGACCGAAGAAAGGGAGCAAATGTAGAAGGAACTAGCATCTGTGAAGGAAAGAAGCAAATGGTTGATTGAAGAAGGCTTTGATTTGGTAGCCAAGCGTGTGCATTCTGAAATGATCCCCATGACCCTTAAAGTTAACTCTGCGGCTAATGCCATGGGCTACAATGAAGGGATCAAATGCGGATTAGCACATGCCGTGAAGGGTGAAGCCAACTTCTTGTCCTTCAAAGAATTTGATCAGAAAGCCAGTGAGAAGTTGTTGAAGCAGCTAGATGCCTTAAAATCAATGACGTTCAATTCCATTGATGAAGTTTCGAAGTTGAGCCTGGATGACATAGAAGTAATGAGGGACATGCTGAAACCTATTTCGCTACCGAAAGGTCCTGCTCCCCCAAAGGCTGATGCTTCTTCGTCTTCAAAGGCAGATGTTTCTGATCCCACCGGTAATTGATCTTTTTATTCATCATGATCTTCTGTTAAACAATCTAATCGTTTCCCAAAGTCCACTTATGCTGTGGCATTAAACAATTTACTTTTGGTCCTGCACTTGACACTTTCTAGTACTCTTATGGATGTTATCGGAACTGCAACTGTATGCAGTTTCGATTATATTAGCATATATGATGATGCATATGCATGTTTGCTTATCTGCTTTCTTTCTTGAGTTTGGATATTTTCTCTCTTTATGGTTCATAGGATATGAGTCATGCTTGATTATATTTGTGGTATGTCACTTGCGATCGAAGTGTATTATTATTTACACTTGAAGTTGCAAAACGATTGTGCACCACTTCTATGTAATGAATCGTTTGTATACTTTATCATCCGATTCTTCAAATTCTCTTTTAAACTTGTGAAATATTTTCTTACAAGTTTTTGAGCAACTTCCTGAGTTCTCCTTCACAAGTACTTTGATAAGATTCTAATAAAATCATTAACTTTTTAAAGAAGGCTGCCACATGTGTTTCCCCCCTATCAGATGCGTCCACCTTCAAAGGGTTTTAACAATATGATGTCAATACCACTTTTTAAGTTAAGTATTTTTTATTTCGAATACAAATCTTTTACTTGTGGTATATGAAGTCCTTACATCTTTTGGTAAGGCTCAGTTGATCTTTTTTCTTTGAATGATCAACTCACAAGACCACTTCATAACATTAGTTATTCTGCAGCACTTGCGACCCTCGGAGAGCTTAAGTTGGATCTTTTGTTAATCATCATAGCATACCTTTATCCACTTAAGTTTGGCCATCTCTCCTTTGGGCTTTTGTTAGCAACCAATGTGCTAACAAGGTGTCCGGCTTGATCACCTCTTCCCAACATGCACTCTTTTAATTACTAGTGAGACAGTTGAGGACAAGAAAAGAATTTTCACTTTGTCTTGTGTTACCCTTTACAAATAAAGAGATAACAGCGATACTGCATTAAAGTATTGGTATGTGATACTTTTTTTTTACAATGCACCCGCTAATGACTCATGAACCATGTCATAAAAAGTAAATCATATCGCATGTGAATCTTGTATTATTCGAAGAGATCACTTGTGTAGCATATGCATGTGTTTATTTACACATCATTTTTAAGCAAACATTCATACTTAGTATTTTGTATAAGAATGATCAAGCATTTGTATAATCTTTTCATATAAAATGAAATAAGTATCTTCATAGATCTTTGTAAGTACTAGAAGCAAAAGTATCTTATTCCTTATCAAACTTATTACAGATCATAAATGCAGAAACAAGAACATAAAGATTGACATTTTAATTTCTAACTTTTCATCTAAAATTTTGCATTTGCGACTTCACATATAACATTTTCGAAGATGAACTCCATTCCAAGCTCGCACTAGTTTAGTTCCATCAAGCTGCTGGAGCATGTAAGAACCATTTCCGATCGCTTTTTTGATTATATAAGGTCCCTCCCATTTGGGAGACATTTTTCCAAGCGGAAGTGCTCTGCTCACTTCATTGCTCCTTAACACATATTCTCCTTCCTTATATTGTTGGGTCTTGACTTTGGCGTTATAATATTTTGCCATTTCTTTTTTGTATCTGCTTTCACGTATAGCCGTGATTTCTCTTCGCTCTTCCAAAAGATCCAGATTGGTTCTTAATTCTTCATCATTATCTGCCACTTGTACTTGCAAATGATGACTGGGTATTCCGATTTCAGCCGGAATGACAGCTTCAGTTCCATATACAAGACTGAATGGTGTTTCACCGTTACTAGTTTTAGGCATGGTGCGATGTGCCCACAAGACATGTGGCAATTCATCGACCCAACTACCCCTATCTTTTTCCAGTCTCATTTTTATACCTTCAACAAGACTTCGATTTGCTCTCTCTACTTGGCCATTGGCCTGCGGAAGTGCAACTGATGTAAAGATCTGATTTATATGAAGTTCCTCACACCATTCCGTAAATGGGTTCCCAGCAAATTGCTGTCCATTATCAGTTATAATGTAGAGAGGTAAACCAAATCGGCATACAATATGTTCCCGTACGAACTTTTTGACTTGTTTACCAGAAATACAAGCAAGTGGTTTTGCTTTAATCCATTTTGTAAAATAATCGATGGCCACCAATAAAAACTTTACCCCTCCGCTTGCTGATGGGAAAGGTCCAACTATGTCCATTCCCCATTTCTGAAAGGGCCACGCTGATGTAACGGGGATCAACTCATTTTTTGCTAGCATGCTTACCGGAGCATGTGCTTGACAAGCTTGACATTTGCGAAATTCTTCCCAAGTGCTTCGGTACATACCTGACCAAAAGTATCCAAGGCTCATGATTTTAACAACTACCATCTTTGCACCGGCATGAATGCCACATATGCCTTCATGTACCTCCTTAACGATCTTTTCGGCTTCACTTGGGGTTAAACATCTCAACAAAGGTCCCAAAAAGCTTCTTCTATACAAAACATTGTTTTGTATGTGGTACTGAAGTGAATTTACTCGTATCTGACGGGCTTGTTCCTTATCACTTGGAAGTTTGCCCATGGTCAGATATTGAATAATTAGGGTCATCCAACTGTCTTCTTGCATTTGCACATCCGCAGTCATTTTTAGATTGACAGTTGGAGCTTCTAATAATTCCACTCGAATCTCTTTAGCTAAATGCTCAAACGCTACAGAGGCTAGCTTGCTCAGTGCATCTGCTTTCCTATTTTGAGCCCTAGAAATATGTAAGACTTCACACTTGCTGAAGATTTTGATTAATTCTTGAACTTGTTCCAAGTACAATGCCATGTACTTTCCTTTTGCCTCGTACGTTCCAGCGATTTGACTAGCGACCAACAACGAATCTACATAAGCAGTTACTTGTGTTGCACCCATCTTCTTTGCCAATCTTAGACCTGAGATAGATTTCGATGTTTAGGCCTTTTATCTTATCCATATTTTTATGGAGCAGGTGCATATGAACTTTGTTTATGTATACCACATGCATTCGCGGAGCAAATGCACGTGTATTTAACACTTTCGGTTTTCATTATGTAGATCATAAGAATTCATATCTGTATTTATCTTTTTTTTATCGGAAAAAACACAAAAACTCATAGAGTTTGAGTATTCAAACCTGCTAATAATGCCTCATATTCTGCCTCATTATTAGAAGTTGAGAAATTGAAGCGAATTGCATATGTCAGCTCATCCCCTTCAGGGCTTTTCAAGATCAAGCCTGCATTTGGCATATATAAAATTTTCATTATCATGAATTTCGGTCTCTTTTTCAAGAAGAAATAATTTTATAATTGGTCGAACCTGCTCCCGAGCCATCAGAATTGGAAGAACCATCAGTATGTAAGATCCATACTTGTTCTTTGACCTCAGGAATATCAATGACATTTACACTTGTGCCAACTGGCACTTCCGCCAGGAAATCAGCTACTACTTGCCCTTTTATCGACACTCTTGGTTTAAATTGTATGTCAAATGGTCCCACTTCAATTGCCCACTTGATCAATCTTCCAGACATTTCCGGTTTTCTAAAGATCCCTTGAATAGGATATGAAGTGAGAACATTTACAGTATGAGCTTGAAAATAACGACGGAGTCTTCTTGTAGCTTGCACAAGTGCTAGGACCACCTTTTCGATCATGGGATACCTGGTCTCGTGATCTTTTAACATCTCGCTTATGTAGTAAATCGGAAGTTCTTTATCTTCCCTTTCAACTAATAGCACAGGACTTACTGCATTATCAGTTACCGCCAAATACATTATCAATTCTTCACTAACTCTTGGTGCAGTCAGAGTTGGAAGTGTAGCTAGAGCTGTTTTTAACTCTTCAAAGGCTTGATTTGCCTCAGGAGTCCATTCAAAGCTCCCTTTCAAACTTTCTTTCAAAACTTTCATGAAGGGTGTAGCTCTTTCAGCTGCTTTTGATAAAAATCGATGCAAAGCCACTAAACGACCATTTAGAGTTTGTATATCTTTAAGAGTTTTAGGCGGTTCCATTTCCATGACCGCTTTGACTTTTCTCGGATGTGCTTGGATCCCATCTTTATTAACTAGGACCCCTAAAAACTTGCCTTCCTCCATTGCAAATGAACATTTATTGGGGTTAACTTCATATTGATACCCCGCAAGTTTTTAAAGGTCTCTTCAATGTCTTTGATCATATCTCCTTCATGAGAACTTTTGATGACTACGTCATCCACATAGGCTTCAAGATTTCTGCCTACTTACGATTGAAAGGTCTTATCCATGAGACGCTGGTAAGTTGCACCAGCGTTTTTAATCCAAATGGCATCTTTTTATAGCAGAATAAACCTTCATTTGTAATAAACGCAGTTTTGTCCTCATCTCCTTCAGCCATAAAGATCGGATGATATCCTTTATATGCATCAAGGAAACACTTCCATCGATATCCCGCCAAAGAATCAACTTTTAGATCAATTTCTGGGAGTGGATAACAGTCCTTTGGACATGCTTTATTAAGGTCTTTAAAATCAATGCACATTCGCCATGAATTATCAAGTTTTCGAACTAAAACAGGATTTGCGACCGATGTTTGATAAAGTACTTCTCGAAGGATCCCTGCTTCCACAAGTTTATCCACTTCCTCTTTAACCACATTGTTTCGAACCTGGTCATAAATTCTTCGCTTCTGCTGAATAGGCTTTACACCTGAATAAATGTTTAGTTTATGCTCAGCAAAATGCCTGGGAACCCCCGTCATATCCGACGGCTCCCATGCAAAAATATCCACATTGACGATTAATAGTTGAAACAACTTCTTCCTTGTTTCTCCTTGTAACTGTGATCCAATTTCGATTGTTTGATCCGGAAACTTCTCATTTATGATCCATTTGTTTTTCTCTATAGTATCATTCTTTATATTCTTCCAACCTTCTTCTGATGTCAAGGGTTTTTCAACCAAGGCTACTTGTGGATCTGTATCTGTTTTGACAGTTGCGATTCCTCTTGGTGTTGGGAATCGAACGAGCCCATGTGCTGTTGAAACTATAGCGCCCAAAACTTTAAGCCTAGGGCGACCAATGATGACATTGTGAGGAGAAGGAGTTGCAACCACAATAAAAGTCATCATCTCTTCTCGTAAGAGCTTATCGTCACCAAAGATCACTGGAAGAGTTATATCTCCCATCGGATGTACCACTTCTCCAGAAAAACCAATGAGAGTAGAATTATGAGGCTTTAGCCTTTGTTGCACATCCAATCCCATCTTCCGGAAGCAGGACTCATACATAATTTCTGATGCACTTCCGGTATCGAGATAGGTCCATTTCACTAAAAACCCAGCAGGACTCATACATAATTTCTGATGCACTTCCGGTATCGAAATGTAATCTCTTGACTTCTCCATTTTTCTTCTTCAAGTTTTGTTTTAACACTACGATACCAAGTGTTCGATCCTCTCCGTATCATTGCGATCACAGTTTGTTTAACAGCTGGAGGACGCCCCTCCTTGATATTTTTAACCAGATGCGATAGTTTTCCAGATTTGATGGCTTTTTCTATCTCACCTCGCAAGTGTCTACAATTATCTGTATCATGACCACGATCCTTATGATAGTCACAATATTTACCCATGTCACTTCCCAAAGGATTATAAGTCCTTTGGGGTTTTGAAAATTGGACATTCTCTGCTGCTAAGATTTCACTTGGAGTTTTTCGTAAGTGACGAGAAATCATTAGATCTAGGCTCCCATGCCTTTTTGTATCCTCCATAATTACCCTCCCCCCTTCGATCATAGGGTTGAGATCTGATTTTTTTCCAGGATTGATTTTTTGTTGGTGCAGTGGAGACACTTGCATTTGTATTCCGGTAATTACCACTTTTTTGAGATGGTTTCTGGGTATTGACACCCTGAATGTTTCCGGAGGCGCTTCTTCCTTTTACATAGGTCCTAACACGATCCATAAGCACTTCCATTGTCTGAGGTAGATCCTCGTGTAATTTTTCCACCAGGTGCGTATGTCGAACACCATGGCAAAAGCCAGATATCCGTAATTGATCCTGTGCACCAGATATTTTCATAGTTTCATTGTTAAAACGCATAACGAAGCTTTCAAGACTTTCGTCATTCCTTCTTCGGATGTTATGCACTTCCGTCACCTCCTTTGTGCACTTCCGTTGTTGGCTGAACTGCCTTAGGAATTTCGTCCTTAGGTCTTCAAAGCCACTTATTTGCGCATTTGGAAGTGCATCAAACCATACTCTTGCAGGTCCAGTAAAGGTTTGTACCAGCATGTGACACCATGTTTCTTCTGACCATCGTTCAAGCCTCCCAGCAGTGATAAAATCAAATATATGATCATCAGGATCTGTTAGCCCACCATACTTCTTTATGGAAGTTGGCATCTTCAGCTTTGCTG
>JBCNJP010008332.1:0-18945 GCA_039602395.1 Deinandra increscens subsp. villosa
AGCTAACAACTATATATAGTACTAAGGAGATCAACTACAGCCGTTGATCTCATACGGGCTAATCTAACCGTACATAAAAGTCAAACAATAAACTTACTAAAAGAACATTTGTAAACATACATAAGAGGAAATGTGCAAGATGCAATTATCTATAAGTAGGAGATGGCTAGGATGTGACTTTGGAGAATTAAAGTAGTTGCAGGCCTGATTTCTGCAAAAGTAAACTTTCAGTACTTTTCCGGTTGAACTCTTTACACTGTTGGATAAAAGAGTTCACCCGGAAATGTTCTCCGCTTGAGCTTTTCCGGTTGACAAGTCTTCCGCTTGAGTGTTTTCCGCTTGAACATATCTTCAACCGGAAATCTTCATCTTGAACCGGTTGACTCAGATTTTCATTTCCTTACAATCTCCCCCTAAGATGATGCTGCCAAAATTTATCCTTTGTATGTTGTTCTTCAAAAATTGACTATCTCTAGAAGCTTTACTCTTCAGGAGATGGCGGCCTTTCAAATTGAACTTTTGTTTTGTTCAATTGTCTCATGATCCTCCTGGTTTGAAAATTTCTGGTTGAAAGACGAGTTCTTTTTGCAATAGACTTCTTTCTTCCAGGTGAAACACCAGTGGTGGGATTAGCAGATGGTTTATCAGTTTCAATTGGGACTTTATCTTTCCCTTTATCTGCTTGAGACGATGCTTGAACAGAACTGGTTGCGGCTATCTCAGTGGGTTCAGAAGGTTTTGTTGATGATATGGTGGGTCGTTCCATGGTTTGTGTTTGTGAAGTTGAAGAGGTGGAGTTTTTAGGTGGAGATGAAGGTTGATTATACATCCAAGTAGGTGCACAGGGTTTAGGCTTGGCAGGGGTGATATCAGTCTAGTTATCTAACCTCATTTTTGGTGGAATATATTTAGGTTTGGTAGATCTGGATCCCCTGGGCCTTGGGTTCATTCCCCTGGGTCTATGGGAGTAAAATCTTAAAGATGGAGTGGGAACATAGGAGGCTGGGTGCTTGAGTCTTTCCAACAGGTTGGAAGGGAGAGACTCAGCAAGTAGGTCAGAGGCATCAAAAGGTTCAGGCTTAATATATGTAGATGAGGGGTTACCTGTGACTGTCTCAGATGGCAGAGGCATTTGGAGACTTGGAATCACAGCAAACTCTTCTCATTTCACTTGTTTGAGCAGCTCATCTACAATTTTGCAAGTGTCTTTGGCCTTCATCTTCTCTACTTCAGCAGCAGGCTTGAGACATCTGATGATAGCACATCTCTTGATCCTTTCCAATAGCTCCAGGTTGTCTAAGCTTTTGTTCAAGACAGTTGGCATTCTGGAAGCTATGTTGATCAGCCTGTTTTTCTCCTGTTCACTTAATTTAGGAAGGTCATATACCTGCATTCTCCATTCAATTGACCTTTTCCTTGCTTCATCTACCATTCCTTCAACCACGAAATCATTTGATAGAAGATCCAGATCTGCCAAAAATTGTTTGTATTGCAAATTTGATTTGGCATCCTCTGATCTTATCCTGGCTTGATTGTCTTCCCAGTCATGGACGAATTCTTCTTCAATTAGGTCATCCATAGTCAGTTGTTCTACTGACTGGTCAGAATCAACCATAGTTTCTTCTATCCTTGGTTGAGGAGTTATGCAATCTTCACTCTCCTTCAGTCTGATCATCCTCCTTGGTTTGGTTTGTTTCTTTCTTTTGTAGCTCAAAGGAGGCTCTGAATCAGAGGTGGAGTGCATTTGGATCTTATTCAGCAATCTCAGCTTCAGTTGAGTTTTCCGGTTGAGTCTCTTCCGGTTGAGATTTTTCCGGTTGAGTCTCTTCCGGTTGAGCTTCAGCCGGAGATTTTGTACTTATATCTTTCTGTACAGTGCTGAAAATTTCAGTTGTATCCTCTCCTTCTTTTTCACCTTCAACTACTTCATCATCAACCACATCTTCATGAACCACATCAGCAACTGGTTCAGTAACAATGTTAGTTGTGACCTCATCCACTTTAGATTTGGTAAATGCCCCCTCCTGTGGAATAATCACATTGGTCAAGAAGTGCTTGACCTGCAGAATGCTCTCTGGCTGAGCACCTGCAACTAGCATTGTTGCTTCAATCATTCCCAACAGGTTTGGATCCTGTGGAAATACCTTCATGAGTGAGCTCATTTTCACCTTGGTTAACCCATCAGCAACTGAAAAGGGATCAACTTTAGCCAATTTGAAGGCTGTTTGCCTTGCATCTTCAGGTAATGGCACTGTTTGATCATATTCTTCTTCTTCAGTTGTGGTTGCATCAGCAGGAATAACAGGTGTTGGAGAATTAGTCTTCTCCCCCTTTTTGGCGCATCAGCTTCTACAGCCTGACCTCCAAAAGGAAATGGGTTCAAAGAGCTAATCTCAGGAGTTGATTGGGCAACCGGTTCAAACCTTGGTGTAGAGAAAGTTTCCGGTTGAGCACTTGGAGCTTCAACTGGAATTTCTTGAGCTTGATTAGCAGCAGGAGTGTTCTTTACAAGGCTAGCAACAGTCGAATTGAGACTGGTTACTTGAGCCTGTAAGGCTTTGTATAATGCCGTCAATTCAGTAAGTGATAAACTATCCTCAACTGGAGTTGCACCAGTATCATAGGAAAAAGATGGACCATCAACCCTATGTTGATCAAGTCCACCACCCTGGTGTTCTTGGCTCCTAGGATTCCCCTCAACTACAGTTTTCCCCTTAGGATCCACTTGGGAATCATCCGGTTGAACTATAGTGTGGGTTTCCATGGATTGGGTCTTATGAATGTTATTACCATCATCAAAGTTCAATGAGAAGCTTTGAGTGGCAGCAGCCCTTTCCACATGAATCTCATCTATACTCCTGAGATTCACCTCCTGGGGTGAATGGGGGTTAGATGTAGTAGTGTGAGTGTCACTCAGAATGTTCCCATGTAATGTGGTGTTTGGGTTAATAACACCATCATTTGTGACATCTCTTTCTACATCATCATTCACAGGTGAGAAGTGTGAAGTTGTTGATGCATGAACCTTGTGTGGCCGTTACTGTTCGAATTGTCAAACAGACTGATTTGTCGAAGACATGAACTGAGGTCCGAAACCCAGCCGAACTCTAGGTTCGGAGTTGACCGAACCTTGATGGCCGAACTCCAGGTTCGGAGGGAGTTCGGACAGAGTTCAGAGGTGCCGAGTTCGGACCTTATGAAGAAGTATAAATAGATTCGTCTTTGTATTTCTTTGTAAGTTTCTGTCTTGTATCTGTGTGTTGAGAGGGGAGGTTCTGTCCGACCTCCCCCAGAGCTTAATCGTTGTATACTCCTTCGTTATGTAATCATTCAACATGATTCAATGACAAAACTTCCGTCTCATCCATAGAAACGATCCGTAAACGGTTTTTCAGTTGGTATCAGAGCTGTTGGCTCTTTCTATGGTCGAAATCTATCGTTTTTCTTCATTTCGAGACGTTAAACCTTCGGTTAGGGGTGATTGGAAGTGTTTCTGTTTGGTTTTTAATCAATCGAGTCTTCCTGAGTCATGTTTTTACCTAACAGAAGCATCTGGATGTTCAAATTCGATCAAATTCTGAATCTAGTGAGTTTTTCCGAAAATTTTTGGTTTTTCGCGTTCGGCCGAACTCCACGTTCGGTGTAACCGCTCCGAACTCCAGGTTCGGAGTACGCTCGGCATAACCGCTCCGAACTCCAGGTTCGGTCGGTCCGAAGGTCAGGTTCGAAGATGGCTCCGAAGGTCAGGTTCGGACTAGGTCCGAAGGTCAGTTTCGGAGAGGGTTCGGAGGATCAGGTTCGGAGGTAGATCGGACAAGGTTCGGACGAGCTCGGATGCATTTTTGACGAGCTCGATCCCAGCCAGGGGCTCTGCCCCTTGGACCCCGCCAGGGGCTGCCGCCCCTTGGACCCCGCTTCTCAGGGGCGCTGCCCCCGAACCCCCGTTAGGTGGGAATTTTACAGAAGCGGATCAGTTATCGAGTTTACCCTTGATTCGGTAGCTGTGGGGTGTTATATTTGAAGAAAATCCAGATTCTGATACTTGTTACGAGTTAGTGATCGAATTTCAAGAAATGTGTTTGTGGGTAGTCATGGTTCTTGATGATGGACAGAGATTCAAGAATACATGTTTCTGATGATGGACAGAGATTCGGAGACATGGTTATGATTACTTGGGAACGTTTGTCGGACATTATCATTCTACACAAACTGAAGATTAAATGAGATTAAAGATTCCGTTGCGGGCCACTTGAGTTTATCATTCCACTACAAGAATGCGGGGTTGGAATCATAAGAAATTGAAGATTTGAATATGTCACTTGTTTAGGGGGAAATTGGGGACCCGACCCTAAAAACTTTCAAAGTTTCATAATTGAAAAAGTGAATATTCAAAAGCAATCAGTTCAGGGATGATGGTGGTTTTTGATCTTCATGGAAATGTGGTATATTCTGATGTTCATGCGAACCGATATGTCAAAGTTTTCGATTATGGTTTGGAACTCTTTGTCATATGCCCGATACTTTCTTGAGTTGTCGAAAGACTTGGTCAGATTCCAGTCTGCAACGAGATATACGTTTACCGGAGTAATATATTGGGATGGATATGATGCAGAGGGGGAATTTCCGTGATTGAAGATGCTGATCGTGTCTGTTTTCATAAAGATCAGAATGTGTTACAATTCGGTGAAGATTGAAGATTATTATCAAGATGCAGTGATGTTCGTGTGTCTTTAAAATTTCCGGATACAACTTATGAAGTGAACCATTATCATACATGCCGGTTCCAATTAGATGGTTGTGCTTGAAGCTAGGGGGAATTTTATTGGTTGTGGATATTGTACAAGATTCGAATTGTTTCTTGCATACCTGATGATTCGGTCAAGGGGAGTTTGCTAAAGATAGGGATGTCTGCAGCAAGCAGACTGAAGATTGCTAGAAGATCAATGTCTGGATTCGACAGTAACGTCCAAGGGGGAATTTGTTGATGCATGAACCTTGTGTGGCCGTTACTGTTCGAATTGTCAAACAGACTGATTTGTCGAAGACATGAACTGAGGTCCGAAACCCAGCCGAACTCTAGGTTCGGAGTTGACCGAACCTTGATGGCCGAACTCCAGGTTCGGAGGGAGTTCGGACAGAGTTCGGAGGTGCCGAGTTCGGACCTTATGAAGAAGTATAAATAGATTCGTCTTTGTATTTCTTTGTAAGTTTCTGTCTTGTATCTGTGTGTTGAGAGGGGAGGTTCTGTCCGACCTCCCCCAGAGCTTAATCGTTGTATACTCCTTCGTTATGTAATCATTCAACATGATTCAATGACAAAACTTCCGTCTCATCCATAGAAACGATCCGTAAACGGTTTTTCACCTTTTGGGTTTCTGAGGTTTCAAAAACTGAAATCCTTCTCTACATTCTCTTTCCACTAACTTCTTGAAATGAAAACCCAAATCATCATTCTCATAGTTACAGAATGGCTTCCTAGGCAACTCTCGAATATCCCACACTGGAAGACTACTGAAATCTCTGGCACACTTGAAATACTGAATTCCATTCTGGCGTTTAATCCCATAACATCTTAACCTTGAAGAATACATCCAACTGATAATATCACCCGAGACTTGACCCTTGAATTTGAAATCTGGTCTTTGAATAATTGGCTTTGCAGGAGGAACATAGTTGGCATGGAACTTTTTCATGTATTCATCCATAACCCAACGTTGTTTCTGTTCTTTAGACTCCTTAACCGTTGGATCTTCAGGCTTTTCTGATTCTGTCTTTTTCAATCTTTCTTCAGCTTCAGTAACCTTATCTTTAGGAAATACCTCAAAATCATCACCAGACTGATTGTTGTTGACATTTGAATACATTTCAGGATATTCTTCTTCAGTAATGTCTTCAACTTCAATTTCTTCTTCAAAGATCCCTTCAATGTCTTCATCAGACTCTGGATCAGATGATTCATACTTCTTAGGTTCAGCTTCAGAAACTTTTCTCAACTCTTCATCATTCAAATCGAATACCGCTTGAAGCTGTTCAGCTGTTAACTCACCAGCAATCTATCCGTCTTCTAGATTCTCAATGATATGCTGAAATTCACTCAGACTAGTACCAGCTTGATTGGATGGGATTGACGAAATCGGCATCGCTTCTCTGGAATCTTTCTCCCCCTGGGATGTAGAGGTCCCAGCACCCGAACTAACATTACCAGTTGGGCCTGATCCTCCACCAACATTCCCTTGATCATCTTGATCAGGATCATCATTCAAAAAATCCATAAAATCTTCACGACACCCAGATCCATCACCAATCTCCCCCTGAGCTTTAAATTTCTCTAGTAAGAACTTTATTTGCTCACTCATGGTAGTAATCATGGCATTCTGAGTTTCACTTGCTAAACTCAAACGATGAATTTGTTGATCTTTAATCAAATCTTGTGCCTTCAATTCTTCATTACTGGCCTGTAGCTCACCAACTCTAGCCTTTAAGCTATCAATCTGTTGTTGTTGATCATTAAGAGCACTCTGAAGAATACTGGCCTGAGAGAATGACACTGAGCCTTGCTCAAAGTTAAAGTTAATCTCAGGAGATGCATTTGTAGCAGTGGCTGTGGAGAACACTGGAGTTGTGGGTGTGGAACCCATAGACTGATGTACAAACTGCGCACTGAAAACACGATTCGCTTCGGATCTAGTGATTTGTACACCGAAATCGGATCGAAAGTTACTCCAAACTCAAGAACACAAAACGTAAATTAAACTCAGTTTATAGCTTGAATTGGATCAATGTTTACATGAATCGACTCGTTTACAACAGCTAAACACGATTCTATACTTAGTTCTCTCTGAAAAACAAGATCAAAAACTCCTCCTCTTAGAAATCTAACTCACTGAAAACGGTTATTCGAGAAGTTCTCATGTCCGAACTCCAAGTAATTCATATATATATGCACATCAGCTTGCGAGAGCCGAACACCAGTTTCGGAGGCAGTTCGTGAGTACCGAACACTAGGTTCGGCCTTCACTCTGTTGAACTTCAATTCACGTATACGTATGACATATATGTGATTATTACTAAATCACAAACTAGTCCCTCCACTTTAATAAATTGACACTTTCCACTCCCTAACCTTGAATTAACTATTCTAACTCAATCAACTAACGAAACTAACTGATACACACACGACACATATTTTGTACTAACAAACTCCCCCTTGACGTGTGTTGTATCAGATCTTCAAACTCTTTGAATCTGTTGTTAGTTGATGTAGGGTAGATATGGCTGGAACAGGACTAAGTCAACTGAACCATTTCTGAAAGTGATAAACTCTTTGACAACTTTGCAACCATGCATGAGATCCATTCTGAGATCTTTATCTGAAAGACTTTGATGACTTCAACCTGTAACCTTCGGAAGACAAAAGTGTAGTTTTTCTTTTCCATACATAACTTTAATCTTAGAAGCAAAACTCCTCCTTTGGAGAAACCAAGACATTTTGATTTGAAAATTTGTTGTATCCCGTGTCGATCAGATCAAAAACAAAGAAGAAAGAAAATGTTTTTGGATTTTATAAAGTTTATATCAAAACACACTGAAAATATTTTTGATTTTTCATAAACTGAAACATAAATGCAATATAGAATTAAACTCTATTTTTGTTTTTGGTGAGAAAGATCACAACATGAGATCATATCAGACATAACGCATCGTACACACTGCAATTTCAAAATACTAAGCATGCAAGCCAAGCTGACTAAGAATACAACCATTTGGTTTATTTCAGCTAAAGCAGGTCATTGTCTATAGCTTTCTGATATGAAATTAAGTGTATTTATCGAGCATTGATAACATGGTACCCACACAATCAGGAATACTGGCAAACTGCTTATTTCATATTTTTGTATTTTTCTTTTATTCAAGCCAAGTTACTCGCAGCAGATTTCTCATACTGATATTGTAAACTTGCTTATACAGAATCAATCATGCCATAGAGATATCAAGTTCATGGTGTTTCTTGCAAAAAGAAAGCAGAACCCTAAACAAACAACAATCAGGTCGGCTGGTAGGCACGCAGAGAAAGTCCGATTGTTTAGGAAAATAAGAAATGCAAAATAAAGCAGAAGTTGTATAATCCAACAACAATCAGGTCGGTACTCACGTACACGCAGAGAAAGTCCGATGGATTATACGAAACACCAAAGAAAATAAAGCAGAACGTCAAACGAACAACGATCAGGTCGATCTTTCGATACGCAGAGAAAGTCCGATCGTTTGACAAAATAAAGAAAATCAAACAAGTTGAAATCTTTCAAAATAAAGCAAGCGTACACCAGAACATCTCTTTATTCTGTTTTTTGGTATTTTCTCATTTTATTTTGCCAGATATGCACAGTACCCATCATGATTTGTAACCACAATTATCAAGCAAGCGTTATCTTTATATCATACTCGCATATATCAGACTACTCAACACATTCAGTCAAGTCAAGCAAGTACCTACAGCCTTTCTTTCTACTTTATTCATGGCAGATAACGTATGCTGATGTACCATCATTTCTCATATGGTTGGATCAATTTCTCTTTTTAATATTTTTCATTTTTTTTTAATTTTTCATTTTTTTAGGAAACAAACATCACACTATTTTTGTGTTTTTTAAATATTCTCCCCCTAAAATTCAACAAACTCTATTTTTGAATTTTCCAAAATTTTTACCCCTAAAGATATGAAAGAAAGTAAAAGTAAAGAAAATAAAATTGATCGACCAACACGGATACCTCGGATTTTTAGATTTTGAAAAATCATTTTTCTCAAAAATGTTTGTGAAATATCAACTCTGTGAAGCGCTAACTTAGGCAAAATACTCCACTATCAGCAACTTTGCAATCACTAATAGGCCTTCTTGAAGTACCTGCACACAACCTCAAACAAATTTTTAGTTAAATACGGGAACCCAAACCGGCTTGGGTCGACCCGTATCCTCAACAAAATCGTTTCCCGCCGAGGTTGCCATTTTCTGTTTCCAAGAACGAAATGGTTTAGACGATTTCGCCCGATGCGAATCAGAACCATTGAAAAACTTTGACTTGGTTGAAAACCATATTCAACAACTCTTCGACCAACATTTTCTCAGGTTTTGAGTGATGTTGTCGATGCCCATAATATGAAAACTCATTTGAATAAGGCATTTTAAAATCATTATTGAAAAATTGTTTTCTTTTTGAAAAATGTGTTGGTTTTGAAAACTGTGGTGACCAATCATCATAATTTGAGGTTCTACCAACAACCGGCTTCTGATGAGCTGGCTTTCGTTGGTTTTTCTGATTTTGTCTAATAGGTACCTCATTAAGAATCATTGAATCAGATGATGACGATCGATATGAACCACGTGAAAACCTTTTTCGAGTAGCACAATCACGAATCACATGTCCCGTCTTGTTGCAGTAAAAGCAAGCTCTCCTATCAACCGACTTAGGAGATGACATGGATTCTGTTGACATTGTAGAATGTTGAGAAGAATCACTCTCTAGACTCTCCAACTTAGAATTCTTTGACAGAAAATCAGCATCAGGTTCACACAAGATATGATTCTCAAGTGGAATCACCTTTTCTTTGTGAACCTTGATATCCTCCACAATTTCTTCTATCTCAAGCACATCTTGGAGATCATTTTCAACATTCACGTTCTCGTCTTTGCTTTCATATCCCAGACCACCATTCTTTTTAGATTTATCTGGTACCGACTTAGGCTTCTCATGACCTTGTGAAGCAAGTCGAGAAAACTCATCCTTGATGGCATTTAAATCATTTTTATTGGAAAGCAAAGATTCATCAATCACAATCTCCGAAAATTTGTCGACTTTCACTTTTCCTGAACTACCGTCAAAAACATTTTCCTTATCAAGCAATATGGAACTAGAAACAAATTTAGTTCTCTTGTTAGCATCAAAATTCTCTTCATTTTTATTGTGCGACTTTGACTTTTTCTTCTCAGAAGAATTATCAGCAAACTTTGAATAATCATGAACTTCTTCCGTTGCTTTCAAAGTATTGATAGAATTTTCAATAACCACAGGAGGTGGAACATTTTTCAGAATAACATCACCAAAAATCTGTTGAAAATTCTCCTTTTTGCACAAAAAATTTGTGAAAGATGATGAATTATTGAGATTATGCAACTGTCTTTTGAAATCACACACCTCAATCTTCATATCTGCAATTATCTTTTGCGCTTCAGCCAATTCTTTTTGTGTTGCAATGAGTTCTTCTGTTGTTCTATTCAGAGTAAACTTTTCTCTCCTCAACTGATCATGAGCATCATATGTTTCTTGAACAACCTTTTCCCATTTTTGTTTATAAATCTCAACATTCTGCTTCAAAAGCTTGTTTTCACGAAGCAATTCAGTTTTAGCATCTAACAGCTTCGTGTTGTCCTCTTGATGACTTAATTCTTTAGCAATAAGATCAGCAACTTCCTTTTCTAGACCTTCAAGTTTGATCTTTGATTTTGCAAACAAATCATCAAAAACTGCAGCCATATCATTTGCTTCTTTCTTCCAATTCTCAACTTCATTTATCAAATCATCATTTGTTTCAGTCAGCTTTGAAACTTTTGCAATCAACTCCGCATTCTCATGCTTAAGCTTCAATTCATTCTTAGCAGCTTCACATTTTAAAGAACCATCTTTTTGAACTTCTTCAATTGGAATGTCTTTGTTTTTGTGAACCTGGACATCTTCAAACACTTTTTCTATCTCGATCTTTTCCTTGTCATTTTGAATACCATAGACAAGTCTATCTATTTTCTGAAGAATTTTGTTTTCTTTCAATGCAATCCTTTCAGACAATGTCAATGATGTGTCAGAAGATGACTTTTGAATTGAAAATGTGTTTTGTTCTTGATAACTGTCAAATTTGGTAGTATATTCAGTACACGGTTTTATCAGAATCTTACAATTTGCACAAGATTCAGATTCCTCAGTGTCAATCTTCTTTTTGGATTTATTCAGTTCAGCATATTTCTGAGCAAGAGCATCCCAAAACATTTTAGAATTCTTGCAAGTCTTGAATTGAGGCAGTAATTCTTTTGGCAATGCCATTGTAAGAACTTTTATTGCCTTTTGTTCTTTCTCATAACTTTCCTTTTCCTCAGATGAAAGATTTCGTTGCATTTTAGGTACGCCACTAGAATAAGTTGGGTAAATAAACTCTTTCTCAATTGGAATCCACAAATCTTCATCGGTAGAATCAATATAGCCTTTAAACTTCCTTTTCCAATTGTAGTAATCTTCAAGTTTCAGCAACTTGGGTACTTCTATGATCTCTTGCAACTCGTTCATTTTGATCCAGTTCAATTTTAATGAATGATCTCGAGGCTTTCAAAATATCATCTAAAATTGCACTTGAATTCTCTTGAAAATTGCTTTTGTTGTTTTTTTTTATTTTATATTTTTGTAAAATATATTCTTTTTATTATTTAGTATTTTCTTTTACGAAAGATGTATGAAAACGGGAAATTTTTTTTTTATAGATTTTGTTTTGTTTTAAGAAAAGAAAATAAGCAACGAAAGAAAAAAAAAACGAAACAAACACAAACGTGTTTATGTTGGTTAACCGATTCAATAAACACAAAATAAAGTTTGTGTTTACAAATCAATCTAACGAACACAAAACTTGTGTTATTAGTTTAAAATGTTTATGTAATTTTTCTTAAATTTTTTTTTTTTTAAAAAATGAATGTTTAGTTTTTAGTTTTTTTTTAAAAAAAACATGTTATATGAATGTAAGATTATTTGAATTTAGAGGACCTAACTGAAACATTCAATTTGGTTTTTTGTAATTTCAGCCACCGAATGATAGAGGAGAGAGAAACTCTTTCTTCTTCACAAATACGTACGTACGTCATGAATATCTTGAACCAGAAAAAAAACTATAATCTCTTCAATACTTGATGGCAATTCAATTTAAGAACATCACTGTGATCGCCATGAGATTTCGAGTAGATCTAGATCCATATCGTTATGCTTTGGTTGCGATTTGAAGATTTGAATTTGAAGAACACGAGCTTGACGAATGAACATTCTACTGTGATTTTTCGATCTCAAATAACCATCACAAAACGTCAATATGATTACACCAACCGATTCGCATGATCAATATGAGTTGAATGAGACTAGATTTATTGAATAACACGAATAATTGAGGGAATCACCATTGAAGAAGCTTAAGAAGAACATGAAACTTGTAATTTTCGAAATTAATCAAATCTTCACCAAATCCAATTCTGTAACTTGCATTAGCCTCGTATGAACCTAACAAAACTGGTGAAATCTATCAAAATCGTAAACACAATCGAATTCATGTTCAATTTTCGAATCAAAGTTCACAGTTTGACTTCTGAAAAGTCAAACTCGATTGTTTTTCCCAAATTTAAGCTTGAATTCGATTAAAAACAGTGTAGAATCACAGCCTGGATTGCTCTGATACCAATTGAAAACACGAAGAGCGTCGGATCTAGTGATTTGTACACCGAAATCGGTCCGAAAGTTAACCGAAACTCAAGAACATAAAAGCTAAATTAAACTCCGTTTATAGCTCGAATTGATCGATGATTACATGATTTGAACTCGATTACAATCTCTAATCACGATCTAATACACAGAAATCTCTGAAAAACAAGATCAAAAACTCCTCCTCTTAAGATCGAACTCGCTGAAAACGGTTATTCGAGAAGTTATCATGTCCGAACTCCAAGTAATTCATATATATATGCACATCAGCTTGCGAGAGCCGAACACCAGTTTCGGAGGCAGTTCGTGAGTACCGAACACTAGGTTCGGCCTTCACTCTGTTGAACTTCAATTCACGTATACGTATGACATATATGTGATTATTACTAAATCACAAACTAGTCCCTCCACTTTAATAAATTGACACTTTCCACTCCCTAACCTTGAATTAACTATTCTAACTCAATCAACTAACGAAACTAACTGATACACACACGACACATATTTTGTACTAACATTTCTGGATGTCATATAAGCAAGATGAGCTTTCGAACCTTTCTTTACCATAATACCTCTGGAATTATGTAATATTTCCACATAATCACCAGAATCTGAACTAGTATCAGACGAACTCGCATCATCATCATCATCGGAAACAGTCTTCGAACCAGCCACATCATCTTCTCTTTCTGGTATAATTGGATCATGTTGAACGTGCTCTGTTTGTTGTTGTTGCACAGGTGCAGAAACAACAGGTTGTTAATCTATAGGTTGTTGAACTGGCACATCTTGGTCTTCATATTCATTTTCATCTTCCTCAACACGATTACCATTTTCATCATATTCCAATTCATCATCAAAACTATCGGAATGTTTTGAAGCACCATCAGCAGGAGCCACATAATTTGGTTTTGCCAAATGGCCAATTAATCCTTTTACCGGAGGAGCCACATTTGCTCCTTTCCTCTTTTGATATACCGCAGTTTACCCACAACAACTTCATTCATATGCTTCAATTGTAAGACAACATTTGGATTCTTTGGAAGATTCGGATACAAATCATTTAGAATCATTTAAAGAAATCTTAGATACATGACACTCTTGTTTTGCTTTGACAGAATGTTCTCTTTCATGTAGTCAAATATCCATCCAGAGAAGTTAAACTCTCAGTTCATCACCAAAGTTGTGAAGAAAGACAAAACCTTCATGTCAAACTCTTCATGACCCCTTTGTCGATTTCCAAAATACCGGATAATCACATGCATCAAATATTTATACGGAGGACTCAGATTAGCTTTAAGAAACCAAGAAGCATATATATTCTCATCATACTTTACCCTCCTCGGCAATGCAACCATGTCTATCTCATCAAATTCTTTTGGAAACGCCGCTTAATCATTGAATCTCAAAACTCGTCGAACATCATCTTCAGACACAACAATATCCGTTTGACTAATCTTTGCATGAATCACAGAAGGCACAACCAAACAATCTACTTGTGCAGAATTCCAAAACATGATAAGAAGATCTTTATATGGTGTACATTCATGTGTAGCATCATAATAAACTCTCGATCGTTGCAAAAACTCGAATATTCCTCCAAAGTGAGATCTCCATTTTGCAGACGCCCCGAGATAAGCACATATATTATGTTCGTCATTTGAATTTAAAGCTTCCATAACTGAAACATTCACACATAACAATTATCATTAAAATCATGAGATAGAATCAAAACCGCTTACAATCCACTCTAATGTGACTTGAAACGCTCAAATGTTGAACTTTTGAATAATTTGCCAACGTACCACGTCACGTACCACTTTGGTCATACGGACCAATCTGGTACCGACAGACCAGAAATGTTAACCACGTACTAGAAAAGTCAAACGTACCAGACGCGTACCACTTTTGGACCACGTACCAAATCTGGTACGCGCGTACCACCTGGTATGGCGGTAGAACAGTTACCGAAGAGACTTTAGCGATTTTAACCCTCAAATCCATATGTGTCTTGAAATCAACCAACAAGGTTTCAATCTATATAAAAAACCGACCAAAGATGTGTGCTCAAAACTGATTGAGATAGTCGTTAACCCATTTAACCAACCCAGGGTTCGGTTTCGCGAAAAATCGAGACTTTAACACTAAAATCATGAGATTAAGAACACTAGAATGAAAAGTAAGACCATCAGTAGATGCGCAATCCTTGTACCTACCTGTAGCAACAAAAAATTCAAGCAGAGATTCGTTAACGAGCGAGAAATCAGATAAACACAGTCACGGGTGATTTTAGGGTTCGCAGAGAGTTTTGAAAGTGGTACGCATATTATGCAGCGAACGTACCACATTCTCCCTTTTATATGCGAAGTGGTCCGTCCCGGCATACCACATGGTACGTATAGACCACATTTCTAAAAAATTACCATTTTACCCTTAATCTTTTAAATTTGACATTTTACACCAAAAAATTCAACATTTTTCAAATTGAAAAATGATGAGCTGATTCAAGCTTCGATTGTGGTTCTATCAACAAAACTTTTGCCATTCCTGCATTTAGTTGATAAAAAATAAAGCAGAAATCAAATCTTTTTGAATTTTAGCAACTTTATATCAAAACACACTAAAATCTTTTTTATTTTTCGAATTTATGCTGAAACACACCAAAAATCTTTTTGAAATTTTCTAAAACAATGAATCAACAGAAAACAGAAATGTAAATGCAATAATTTATGTTTTTGTGAGAAAGACCGCAACATGAGATCATACCAGTGAGATGCACTTAACACATTTCAATTTCAATCTAATGAGCATGCAAGCCAAGTAATCCACGAATACAACATTTTCATGTTTATTGCAGTCACATCAAATCAATTTTTACTGCTTTCTAATATGAATTAGTTATATTTTTCAAGCACAAAAATCATGGTACCCACAAGTTCAAGAAATTGAGAATCTGACTTATGATATTTTTTATTTTTCTTTTATTCACCACTAAATATTTACAGATATAAGTTGTTCATAGTGTTTCATGCAAACAAAAAAAAATCAGAACCCTAAACAAACAACAATCAGGCCGGCCTTGTGAGCACGCAGAGAAAGTGCGATTGTTTAGGAAAATAAGAAAGCAAAGCAAGTTGAAATTGTATAACTCAACAACAATCAGGTCGATACTCACATACACACAGAGAAAGTCCGATGAGTTATACGAAACACTAAAGAAAATAAAGCAGAACGTCAAACGAACAACAATCAGGTCGATCTTTCGATACGTAAAGAAAGTCCGATCGTTTGACAAAATAAAGAAAATCAAATAAGTTTAAATCTTTCAAAAGAAAGCATGCATACACTAGAACACTTTTTATTCTATTTTTGTATTTTTCAGCTAATATCAAGATTACACAATCACATGAATCATGTTACACCACAGATTTCAGGCCAGCGTTATGTTTATATCATACTAGCAAGTATCAGATATTGATTGACACATTCAATGAAACAAACAAGAACCTATAGCCTTTCAATCTATTTTATCCATGGTCAGTAACATTCACTAATGTACAATCATTTCTCACGAGGTTGGATCACATTTCTCAATTTTTTATTTTTCCAATTTTTTTATGCTTTTTTCATTTTTGAATACAAGAAAACACACTATTTTTGTATTTTTCCATAATTCTCCCCTAAAAAGCAAAAAAAAAAAAAAACAAAGGAAACATAAAAGAAATTAAAAATGATCAACTGAATCAGTTTACTTGGTATTTAACCGAGTAACACCAGTAAAAATTGAAAGCGATTTTTATCAAACGCTTTTGTGAATAAATCAGCTCTTTAAAAATCCGTGTGAATTTTCTGCAAATCAATTAGTTTCTTCTCATACAATCACGGATAAAGTGATATCTTATGTCAATGTGCTTAGTTTTGGAATGTTGAACATGATTTTTCGTGATTGAAATAGCAGCCGACTTATTAATATAAATGGGAGTAGTTAGAAAGTTCAAACCATAGTCGCGTAACTGCTGTTGAATCCACAAAACCTGTGAACAGCAACTGGAAGCAGCCACATACTCCGCCTCCACAGTAGACGTTGCAACCGAATTTTGTTTCTTGCATTGCCATGACACGAGTCTCTCCCCCAAAAACTGGCATCCGGTGGTAGTAGACTTGAAATTGATTTTACAGCCACCATAATCCAAATCAGAATAAGCTAATAACTTGAACTTATTATCATTAGGGTACCAGATACCGAGATCCGGATTACCCTTCAAATAAACGCAAAGATCTGTTTTACTGTTAACATATGTGAAGCTTTGGGAGCTGCCTGGTACCTAGCACACAAGCACACAACAAACATGATATCAGGACGAGAAGCAGTTAAGTACATAAGGGAACCAATCATGGCACGAAACAATGTCGTATCAACATTGTCACCAGATTCATCTGGTTCAAGGCCATGTGAAACCTGAATAGGTGTACTTGGAATCCGGACATCTCCAATCTTAAATCGAGCCAAAATATCAGACACATATTTTGTTTTTATGCAAAAATATGCCTTTGGCAGATTGATGGACTTGAAGACCCAGAAAGAAACCCATCTCCCCCATAGAACTCATCTCAAACTTTGTTTACATGACACGCTCAAATTCTTTGCATAATTTTTTATTGGTGCTTCCAAAGATAATATCATCCACATACACTTGGACAAGCAGCAGATCCTTCCCAAAATTCTTTGAAAACAGTTTGCAATCCACTTTGCCACGTTGAAACCCATTTTCAAGCAGATGTGTAGATAATGTCTCATACCAAGCCCGTGGATCCTGATGAAGACCATACAAAGCTTTATCTAGCTTGTACACCCATTTAGGAAACTCTGGATCATAAAAACCAGGCGGTTGCTTCACATACACTTCTTCATGAATTTTCCCATTAAGAAAAGAACTTTTGACGTCCATCTGATATACTTTAAATCCATGATGTGCTGCGAAAGCCAGAGAGATCCTGATAGCCCCAATTCTTGCTACAAGAGCATATACTTCATTAAAATCAATGCCTTTAATCTGAGAGAACCACTATTCGAGCTTTGTTTCTGACGATGATACTGCGATCGTCCTTTTTGCATTTGAAAACCCATTTAGTTCCACAAGGTTCTTTTGAGTTAGCGGGTAAATCAATGAGATGCCAAAAGCCTAATTTTTGAAATTGCTGCAACTCTTCGTGCATAGCTTATACCCAAGAAGCATCTTCCAACGCTTGATCGACATTGGTAGGCTCAACTTGAGACAGAAAACAAGAATGAAACACTTCATTCTGAACCCCTGAATCCCGAATTTCAGCAATTAAAACATGGAAAATTGGATTTTAATAATCCTAACTTTCACGTGTTGGCCGATAATAATCCCAACTGAAAATATTATTTTCAGTGGTCCCAACTATTGAACTATTTTTTATCAGCGGTCCTCCGTTAAAAAAATTTAACACCGTTAGTTTATGCTGACGTGGACATATGACGTGGCATACTCTTTTTAAAAAAAAAACCTTTTACACATCAGCCCCTGACCATCCCAACTTCTTCGTGTTGTTGTTGCTACTCTTCTTCTTCGTCGTCGTCATCAATAGATAATGTTCTGTTCACAATCTTAGCTCTTATTTCCTAAACCAAAATGTTGCATCACCCCTCCCCTAAACTTTACTGAGCTATAAGAAACAAACCCTGAACATTTTTTAGCTCTAAGAAACAACCCCTTTGAAGATGATGATGGTTCCACTTCGACTATCAATTCGTCGGAAGACGATAGTGGCGGTGGCACTACTGTTGGAACCTGAGCTTCAGAGATCTAGTGAAAACTTTGACTACCAAATCGAGATCAGTTTTCGAAACCTACCTTCGCGATCTGAAGGAATTCGGATTAGGTTTGAGGAAGGAGTCCGATTTGTTTCTTGAAGTTGCGAGTAGTGCGGGGAAGGAGTTGCCGTCTTCTATTGAGGTCAGTACGTCGGCGATTGACGGAGTGTTGAAATCGACAGTGGATTTTGATTCTTCTGATGTTGATTTGGATGCTTCTGAAATACGTACCATTCTTCCGATGTTGATTTGATTCTTCTGATGATGCAACATTTTGGTTTAGGAAATGAGAGCTAAGCCTATGAACAGATCATTATCTGTTGATGATGACGACGAAGAAGAGTAGCAACAGCAACAAGAAGAAGTTGGGATGGTCAGGGGCTGATGTGTAAAAGTTTTATTTTTTTTTAAAAAGAGTATGCCACGTCATATGTCCACGTCAGCATAAAAACTAACGGTGTTAATTTTTTTTAATGGAGGACCGCTGGTAAAAATTAGTTCAATAGTTGGGACCACTGAAAATAATATTTTTAATTGGGATTATTATCGGCCAACACGTGAAAATTAGGATTATTAAAATCCAATTTTCCTTAAAACATCAACGG
>JBCNJP010008333.1:0-10687 GCA_039602395.1 Deinandra increscens subsp. villosa
AATTAGGTTTCTGCTAGTTTCTTCCTGGCGGTATCCACTTTTTATTCGTTTTTTAATATATGGCTTCCTTGATTATTAAAAAAGAAAAGATAAAATTCATCGTCAAGTGGTCAGTTTAAAAACACCAATCAAGTAATCAACTCTTTGAAAACTTAAAAGTCAACTATATAAACCATAATTGTTATAAAGTCAGCAATTGACCCGGTCTTCTTAACATATAGTTGTCTACTTTCAATAAAAAAAAATTTACTTTGCAACACCCTCTTTATTTTTGAATAGATTTAAAAACTTAGCTTACAGTAATACATACACACAAAACCACTACATTGCAATATATAGTATCTATTATCTATCTATTATTATATTATCAGTTCTTATATTAAATTCACTAAAATTAAAACTAAAAAAAAAAATCTATAGTACACGACTGTACCTATCACACAGCTGACTCAACACCAACTCTTAGACTAAACTCACACTAATCATGCGTAAAATCTATTACAATTGGACAGAAAACAAAACAAAATTATATTTTAATGATGTCAATTGCCACATGGCAACATCACGTGTCGCCACGTTATAAGTCCTAACATAACTCTTCTACACATACACATATAAATCCTCACATAACTCTTCTAGTAGTTGTCTATACCCAATCATAATACTAGCCAAAATGCAACTTGTTACTACGTACTTGAAAAGCACGCTAAAATACATTTATAAAAAAGTTGGTAAACTCATAAGTTTAGAAAAATATAAACATTGTGAAGTAGCAAAACGGTTATAAAACATTATACGACACATGCGTGATGAATATTAATACGAGCCCACAACCAAATTTAAACTTAGAACACTACCGAAGTCTAATTATAACATGTTTACCTCTCCGACTGAGATAGGTCCCGTTAACCTAGGCTCGTATATTAATTAGGTTATAAGTCTCAATGATTAGCCGAATCTTGGTAGGTGTTTCCTCCATAGACCATATGACAGTACTATGCGTAAGAGTTATTTCAAGTAGTACTACCCATATATTTATGAGGCTCCACGAGAGTTAATGGTTGTGTTCAAGGTTTGTTAAGGAGACCTAAAAATAAAGTCTCAGTTAATCATTCATCACAATAAAAGGGGTTTTCTATTCCCACATCCATAAAAAGACAAAAAATATTATTTCTACATCCTAATACGCTGAGTATTGGCTAATACGCAATATATTATGAGTAAATATGTAGAGTATTAGCCAATACGCAGCGTGATGTGTTCGGAACTACACCTAAAAATAATAAAAATATCTTAGACCTAATCTCAGACCTAGACACACCTAATTTTACCGAAACAACCAAAATCGAACTGAACCCTATGGCAGTGAACCTGTCGGATTGTAGTAGAGCTAAGCAAGACTGGGATTATCGAACCCTAGGGACACTATTCTAGCTAGACACAACCAATGACCTAAGAATGGAAATTTGAGTTTCTTTTCTTATTTTAAGGAATTGAATTAACTAATTTACTAAGCTAATTACCTGACTATCAACTAACAACTCCCAAGCAAGGATCTTTAGGAAAACAATCAGTGATAAAGAGGCATCACCTAGACCTAGAATCCCAATCAACACTAACTACTTTACTTGGCTATAACAAATCTGATGGCGGTTGGTTCACCTTTTATGTCCTTCCCAACTTGATTACCCTAACGCTCGAACATGAATTCACCTTTTAAGTACTTCCTACCTCAACTAAACCTAACCACCTCTGAACCTAATCTCGGGCACCTTAGGCTTAATAGGAACTACCTCTATTTCCTACAACTGACATGAATAGCAAACCAACTATATTCCTAGGACACTTCCTTTTGAGACAATGCTAACCTAGTCCATTAACCAACCCGACTACCCGACAGCTACCATCCTTTTGAGCTTATTTAGACAGGCAGAATACTGAATTCAAGCAATCAATTACCGATTAATTCTATGATCTACCAAATTAGCAAACCACATTCAATAGCAAACACCAAGTCACACTACCAAACTACCTAACTCAAACCGAAAGACATTCGCAAGTAAGGCAAGAACTAATCACTAGTAAAAACCTTAAAATCAGTATGCATACGTACCCAATTGTAGAAAACAGAGGGATTTAAAGAATAATCACAACATCAATCAAGTAATCATAAACCAAATAAAGTAACAAATGTCAATCGTTCATCAAATCGGTCTAGGTGGTAGCAATTATTTAGCCTACCACCATGAAAACAATAAAATCAAACACAAAGTCTGGAAATTGAATCATAAACATGGTTTCAAGGGTTGAACAATTAAAGAACAAGAATGATCGAAACAACCAGATAAAATATTGACGTTGAATGTGTGATCCCTGATGCTCCTGATCGATTCCAGCCCTTCTTTCCTCTTTAAAATCGCCCTTCTGGTCTCTGAATTCGGCCACCAATCGAATAAAGTCCCGAAACAAAACCTTAATCGCGAATTTAAAAGGAAAATTAGGGTTTTGCAAATTTTTATGATTCACGCTTGTCGCTTCTTCTAATTAAAACATTCAGGCGATACTAAGACAAAATAGTCGGGTCAACGGAAATTGACTTTTTTTTAAAAAAAATCACTTTTAGACGTATCGCCTCTTTCAATTAAATAGAGTTGGCGTATCGCCTGTTTCTATTTTTTCAGCTTTTCTTTTTATGTTCTTCTTTCTAACTCCACTTCATTCCATTTGGCCTCGGGAATTTACTATTAATCTACAAAACAAATAAAAACATAAATAAAGACTCAATAACCAAACTTCAACAAAAGATAGATAAAATGACATGAAATTAACTCAAAACCGACTAGATTAATATACAAAACACACGGGAAAAGCAAACGTGTTTGCAACACATCACAACGTATTAGGCCTATAAAAAGTACAGCCCCCCCCCCCCCCCTTGAATTTTATGTCGGCGACGTCCAAAAAAAAGGCAAATACGATGCATATTCGGTTATACACAGCGTATTCGAAGTCTAAAAATGAAAAGGGGTGTAAAAATATTAGGACCCTTTTAATATAAGTAATTAAAGAGCTTGCTTTCAATCTCAAAAACATTAAGTAAATAGGAATCATAACTAAAAACTGAAAGTCATAATTCTTAACACTTTGAAACGCTACATTGCAACCTTGAAAGGATACAATATATGCAAAATGGTTACATTGGAATTGAAATAATGTTGATGTTCGTAACTAAGCATAGGCCTGTAAACGAACCGAACGTTCAGTGAACAATTCGTGAACCTTTCGGCGGGAAGTTCGTTTATGTTCGTTTATTTACTAAATGAACGAACACGAATTTTTTTTTTGTTCATTTAATTAAATAAATGAACATGAACAACTGTCGCGTTCGTTCATTTATGTTCGTGAACGTTCGTTTATGTTTGTTTATTTATGTTAATGTATGTGTGTTCATTTATGTTCGATTATGTTCATTTACGTTTGTTTATTTTTATTAATATAATAATATAAGATATTTTATTAATAAGATACTTAAATTAAGATTATTGGATGAGGCTTTATCAATTTTGGAATAATTTATGAACATTTGAACCATTCGTTTAGATGTTTTTCTTGATTATTGAGTATTGACTTTGTTGAAAACAATGTGTGGTTCTTTATGTTCGCTTAAATTTGTGTTCGTTTAAAATTATGTTCGTTTATGTTCGTGAACCGTTCGTTTGATTAGGTTTCCTTAGTTAACTCTAATTGTATGTATTATAAATATCGTTATATCGCTTGTATGCTTTCTACAATTAGAGTTAAAACTTTAAAATAAGTTGAGATCTTTTCTACTTATATAAATCAATAAAGTTTAATTATTATTAGAAATATTGTTTAAAATTTCATATTTTATTAAAACACAATCTTAATGCTCTGTTTAATCTTTTTTTTAAACTATTATATCATCTTAAATTTTTTTCCCAACAAAGAGGTTTGGGTTTAATTTTAAAAATAATCAAATTTTAATGACTCATATAAATAAAGTAAAAAAATAATTAAAATACAATAATTGTCTTTCAAATATAAAAACAAATATCGCATCCTAAAATTTTTTTTTACAAGTTTATCCAATTGGATAATCAACAAGCAATTGTCTCAATGGTGTTTCTGACTGAGAGGTCAGAGGTCAGAGGTTGAATTCTCATAGTGGTTTTCTGACAGTGAGTCAATTTCATCTTAAACTGGTGTTTTGGTTAAGTGCATGACTAATATAAGAGCCTTCTCATATATAAGGGACGTGACAGTCTCTGTCATCCCAGAAGTTGAGAATAGTCGGTGGATGGTGTTATGTCTCATCAGTGACTTAAAATCGCCGTTAAAAGTTTATCCAATTGGATAAATTTCTTGACAAATAAAACTTGTTTTTCTTAAAAAACGTGTTGCTGTTTTTAACACATAATATATCAAAAACCAACATTTCAATCACAGGGAATGATGAAGATGTTCTGTATCTTACAAAATTAGCAAGTTGTTTCGAATAATTAGCTGCCAAACGCGTTTAAATTTTCAAAAGTCAACCATGATTTTGAATCATATAAAAGGAATTGCAGCTCTCAATTTTCAAGTATAATCAATCAATCTGCAATGGCGAGTCAGGGCATTCACGGCAATCTCCTTGAAGTAACCGGTAAGCCATTTTTCCAATTTTCGACTAGTTTCGATTAGATTCAACTCATTTGTGGCGACCTAATTTCATTTTTCGTATCGAGAATTAGTTGTTAGTTGCAGTAGACTGAAGGATACGGAATGGATTTCGAGGCAAGATCCGTACGTGTGTATCGAATACGGTAGCAGTAAGTCCACCACTCGGACATGTACAGGTCACCTCTCGCATTCTCTAGCTTGTTAGAATTTTCGATTTATTTGGATAATTTGGAAAGCGTAAAGTACTTTCAGATTGTATATTTTGATGGTTAACTCGAATATCCAATCGGATATGATCCAGACGAGAATTTGAGAACCATAGAATTTTTGTGTGTAACCAAAATCAAACTAGAATGTCAGCCAAATCTGATATAGGGAGATGAGCGTATAAGATAATTGCTTTTGTAGTTATCTATTAATTCGAATTTGGACAAATTTACTCTTTTGGTCAATCCAAAGATAATTAGTCAGTTTTTAGCCAGATTAATTTTTAATGCGTTTTTTCATTAAGCAATTTTGATCAATCAAACCAGAATCAAAATCATGAATGACAACCAAATCTCATATTGGGGAAGGAGCGTGTAAAATAACTGCCTTTTTAGTTATCTCTTAATTTGAATTTTGAACAAATTTATGCTTTTGGTCCTCCAAAAATAATTAGTCAGTTTTTTACCAAAATAATTTTTGATGTATTTTCTTTTAAGCAATTTGATCAAAATAATTAGCCATCCGAAAATAATTAGTCAGTTTTTTTTTTACCAAAATAATTAGTCAGTTATTTACCAAAATAATTATTGATGTGTTTTTTATTAAGCAATTTGATGCGTTTTTTTTTTTACCAAAATGCTCGACCCAAACCTGAATGAGGTTCACAGAGTTATGACCTCTTCGATATGAATGTGCACCCCGCACCTCCAGACCCGCTCGACGTAAATTATAACTCATTTTGGTCAAAGTCAAACGAACTACACTAAAATAGCAACATAACTTCTTGTATATATGTGCATATATATGAATCGATCATCAATCATGAACTATTGTTTGAAGTTTCGGATTCGAAATCGGTGTGTGTAGATGGAGGCAAGAACCCTACATTCCAAGAGAAATTCGTTTTCACCCTAATCGAAGGATTGAGAGATCTGAATGTTTCTGTTTGGAATAGCAATACGGTGACATACGATGATTTTATCGGCAGTGGAAAGTAAGTAATTAATTATATGAATCATCATCTTCTTTAATTTCGTGTTTTTTTTTTTGTTGATTTCTTCAACTAATTTGAGAATTTTGGTACCAGAATTCCGTTGGCTAAAGCTCTTTCTCAGGGATTTGATGATAGCAGTTGGCCATTACAAAGTAAAACCGGCAGGTTTGTGTTTTCACATTTCAGAAAAAATATTACTAGTTATTTTAATTTTAAATTTTTAATACACATATATATAAAAAAACAACTAATAAAATGTGATGTATAAAAACATAACAAAACAAACTTTTCTGACATGTAACATTTTATTTATAAAAAAAAATGTAAAATTTGGTTTTCAAACGTTCGGTTATTTGGTTTCGATCTTTTGTGTTATTTCATTTATATAATTACTCATTTATATCGAATTGAATTATACAAAACTGAACATATACAATGCAGGCATGGTGGAGACGTCCGAATAATAATGCATTATACTAATGGCAATGTAACTTCCATTAACTCTTTATTATTAGTTTATTACTATTTTGCCATTCTCCAAAACTAAACGAAAATTTGGTGTTTTTTTTCCTAATAGAAACCAGCAAAAGATGTTGGTCAGAAACCATCAAAAGGTTTTGCACCGCCGTATGCACCTCCGGCGGCCATGTACTCTGCACCACCACCGGTGGCGGCATCTTATCCGCCACCAGGCGGTGCTTATCCTCAACCGTACCCCACCTATGGTGGTTATCCACCGGCACCATACCCACCTCACCCAGTTACTTATCCTCCGGCTCAGTATCCACCAAATCCCGCTTATGGCTCACATTATCCCCCTGGTAACGCTCTGATTTTCACTCATAAAATTTTTACATATATTTCTTATTTTTCAGAAAAAAATATTATATTGGCCTAAAATAATTTTTTATATATTAAAAATCAATCTAGTAGTAAACAATGGGTAAAAAAATAAAATCACTAAACTAATTTGTATATGTTAAATCCTTATACTTGTTAGAATAATGACTTGTTTTAAAATAAGCTGATATAGTTCCTTATGAAAAGTATAAGTGACAAATTTAACTTAATAATCAATTTAAAAGTTTGAAAATAATTGAAAAATATATGCACTTTAGAAACGTTGATAGTCTTCAATATATAAAAGTTAGTCTGATCATCTTGTTGTGTATATCTTTTACAAAATAAAGGAGCTTAATAACACAAGTTAATTAGTTAAGTGGTTTTTTATAAAATCAAAAATATAAAGGATTTTTTTTATTTCATCAACGATATAAATAATGTTAACGGTTTTTAACGAATTATTATGACAACTACTTTTTACTGTTACAGAATACAGTAATTTATTTATTTATTTACTTTGTAACGTTACTGAATCTACATTTTTTTTAATCATTTATCAGGCTCTCCATTCCCCGGGATGTATCCTCCACCTTATTGATGCGACAAATTCGTGGCAATGAATCATCATATAAGCTTTGAGTGATGTCATATTTTTTTATTATATAAAAAAGGAATAATAATTGACAAAATGATGTGATGTGATAAATGGATCATGTGGTGTTTAATTTTCTTCAAACATTTTTTAAAAACTATAAAATAATTTATCATTCCCATGCGCTATCGTCTTGTAATTTCATGTATTTATTTTGACCGATTGATTTATCGTATTTTGTTGTAAATAATATTTCAATGGAAATTATGTATAAAAAAAAGAAGTTGCTTGGATCTTTGGAGGCCCGTTTCTTATGGGCGGCAGTGGGCCTGTTGCTAGGCGGCTTCTACTATTTAATACATATTGGGTCAAAACGGGTCATTATTAATGGGTTAAATTGGGCCACCATTGGACACAAACAATTACTTGTCCTCCTTCGGTCCTTTGTTTTGTGAAATGGCTATGTGAATAAAAACAATTTAACAGAATATTAGAAAATTAAGGCGCACAAACCGGTTTCTTTTCGAACCGGTTTTGGTTTTGTATGTAACTGGTTCGGAATAGGAACCGGTTTTCCAACCGGAGGTGGGGGTGATCACTTCGGTACTGGGTTTAATCGGTTGTTTACTCTTTTTTAACTGGCATGATTCTGTTAATCTGGTTTCAAATCGGTTTGAGCATTAGGTTCAAGAACCGGATACAAACCGGTGGTTTAGATTCGAACAAGTTGGATGTTGCAAAGTTGATTTCACCACTATTCAAAAGGCTTTTAGCCTGCTTAACTATAAATAGTATAATATAGGGTGTTGCTAGGGACATCTAAAAAAATTGCTATGGACACCGCCCTTAATGGCTCATTAAGGCCATAGTGCCCCATTTGTACAAATCTAAATGCTCCATTATGCTCTTAATGCCCAGTTAAGTCCTGACACCTCATTTAACACCCTATCATAGGGATCAGCGCCAATAATTGGAGAGAGGTATGACCTAAATGCCCAGTTAAGCCCTAAATTGGGCACTAAGGATCCCAGAAATTTTCTAACTTACATTTGACTCTCTTTTGCTTCAAACTTGTATTTTTTTTTTATAAATTAAAAGTAATTTTTTATAAAGGTTTATAAAATTTGTTTAACTTTTTAGTAACTTACAAATATTGAAATGTTAGTTTGTTTTATTCGTTACTAAAAGTTTATAAAGTTCTCTCGGGGACTAAAAGTTAATAAATCTTTTTCGTTAACACGAACATAAACGATCGTATGGTCGTATATTATAAGTTTTTTTTTCTATATATTTTTAATTACTTGTTCAACGTTTCTTTTTAATAACTTGCAAATTTTGAATAAACGTTAATTTTTTATAATTCGCAACTAAAAGTTTATTTCAATTTAATAATAAAACGTTAAATTCTATAAGTTGTGTCGTCCAAGTATAAAACTATAAAAAAAAGTATACTAAAAAATGAAAGTAATATTATTATTATTATTAAACTTATTATTATTATTATTATTAAACTTATTATTTATTACTAATATTATTATTACAAAACTTATTATTATTACTATTATTTATTATTATTATAAAACTTAATATTATTATTATTGAACTTTTTATAATTATTATTATTAGTACTACAGTATTATTATTAAACTTATTATTATTATTATTTATTATTATTAAACTTACTTTTATTATTATTATAAAACATATTATTATTATTATTATTATTATTATTATTATTATTATTATTAAACGTAATTCCCCATTAAGGCCTTAACTCTCCACTAAGAGGCCTTAACTCCCCACTAGTGAGCCATAACTCCTGAGTAATGAAGTTAGCTTAATTGCCCATTAAGGGCTTAATGGCCCATTAAGTTTCTATATGCCCCGCTAAAAAGCCAAATGTGGCATTACTGAGGAGCATAATTCTGCTTTATGCTCTTAATTGGCCACTAAGGTTCACAGTAATGCTTAATTAAGGCCTTAATCCTGCACTAAGATTTTTACATTTTCAACATTTTATATTATTTAGATGTATATAAACATATATAAACTTAGATGCATGTTAGTATACGTACACACACATATATAGGTACACATATTCATATAAAAATAATTATACATACATATATATACATATATATATATATATATAGATACACATATTCACTCCATGCAAATGCAAGTGTTTATGGGTATCTCGTCCAATACAATGAATTTGGAACTTATAATAATTATTATTATTATTATTATTATTATTATTATTAATCTTATTATTATTATTTATTTATTATTATTATCATTAGAAAACTTATTTATTATTATTATTATTATTATTATTATTATTATTATTATTAAACTTATTATTTATTACTAATATTATTATTATAAAACTTATTATTATTATTAAACTTATTATTATTATTAAACTTATTATTATTATTATTAAACTTATTATTATTATAAAACTTAATATTATTATTTTTGAACTTTTTATAATTATTATTATTATTATTATTATTATTATTAAACTTATTATTATTATTTATTATTATTAAACTTACTTTTATTATTATTATTATAAAACATATTATTATTATTATTATTATTATTATTATTATTATTATTATTATTATTATTATTATTAAGCGTAATTCCCCATTAAGGCCTTAACTCTCCACTAAGGGGCCTTAACTCCCCACTAGTGGGCCATAACTCCCTAGTAATGGGGTTAGCTTAATTGCTCATTAAGACCTTAATGACCCATTAAGCTTCTAAACGCCCCACTAAAAAGCCAAATGTGGCATTACTGAGGAGCATAATGCTGCTTTATGCTCTTAATTGGCCACTAAGGTTGACAGTAATGCTTCATTAAGGCCTTAATCCTGCATTAAGATTTTTATATTTTCAACATTTTATATTATTTAGATGTATATAAACATATATAAACTTAGATATATTTTAGTATACGTACACACACATATATAGGTACACATATTCATATAAAAATAATTATACATACATACATATATATATATATATATATATATATATATATATAGATACACATATTCACTCCATGCAAATGCAAGTGTTTATGGGTATCTCGTCCAATACAATGAATTCGGAACTTAGAATAAGTTTAATAATATTAATACTAATAATAAAAAGTTTAATAATAATAGTAATAATAATAATAATAAATAATAGTTATAAGTTTCAAATTCAGTGTATTGGGCGAGATACACAGAACTAGTTGCATTTGCATGAAGTTAACATTTGCATGAAGTTAACATGTGTACCTATATATGTATATATATATGTATGTATGTATAATTATTTTTGACATGAACATGTGTACCTATATATGT
>JBCNJP010008334.1:0-26039 GCA_039602395.1 Deinandra increscens subsp. villosa
TAATGTGTAATTGATTGATAATGGTTGCAGGAACCAAATCTATGTGTAACATCGTTATTGTTACAAGTATTAGATATGAAAAAGTGTAAATTCGTACACATATAACGAACCATGTCTTTTAATAAATGGGTGACGAATGGTTTTAGGAACCATGAAGCCTCAAATGCCAAAGGGGTTCCCAAACGACTAGGTTTGACCACAAGAAAGATTCGGATGAATCAATAAATGAACAATAAGTTACAATGAGCAGAAATGGGTTTATAGAATCCATGCCATGTAACAAAGAAAGGGGGACCATCAATGGTTGTAGAACCATAGATCCCCAATGCTTAAAAGTGGTCAAATGAGCCGTTGGGAAATACCAAAGGCAAGGACCCGTCTTAACGGGTCAAATGAATTAAATGGGTCATTTGGACATTAACTACAATGGTTATGCAATCCAATGACAAACAAGTCAATAAGAATGTAATCATGTGACTTGGGTCTAAAAACTCAAGTAAAACGGTGATGTGAAGAATTTGACCCATAATAGATGTATAAAATCAATCAAGGTGTGTGCATATAATCATGCTTATGCCAATTGTTTGCATATTTGAATTTAGTTACAAAACACATGTAGTAGACCCTATTTGGTGCATAACTATTTGGGTTGGCACAAGGAAAATCCCTTAACGGGTCAAACGGGTCGGGTGGACCCAGGGTTGGTTATTGTATTGTAACCATGACTAAAGTATGTATTTTTCCTCATAAACATGCTAAAATAGTGATTTGAAGGTCTGGAATGGCTGGGAGGAGTTCTCTAAGAGCTTTGATGAATTTGGCAAAAGTTATGAAAAACTGTCAAAGATATTCTAAGTATAAAACTGGACAAATTCGGCCAAATCCCTGGAAATGTGGCTCCAAGCGTATCGCTTGGAGCAAGACAATTAGGAGGCGATACGCCTAAAATTCTAGGCGTATCGCTTGGAAATAATGGAGATCTAGGCGATACGCCTAGGAACCCTTTTCTGAATTGTATTGTTATTTATCATTGTTAATGATGTTTATACATGTTTATGTAATAGAAACTCACTATTGAAAGTGAGTACATTGCAGGTAAAAAGGGAAGCTTAAAGGATGCTCATCAAGACGATTGAAGAACCGATCACCCAAAGGACGAACGACCCGTCATGTATTGCGGTAAAAAGAACTTATGTACAAGTTAATGAACATTTTTGGATGTCAAACTTATTACTAGTATATTTCGTAAATGGGAACCACAATGATAGTGTTTATAATTGTTAAATCATATGTTTTGTACAAAAAAAATTCTGCGACCAATTTTTAACGATGTGAATTGTTAAGTTTGGCATCAAATTATATACGGGTGTTACAACTGGTGCCGTCCATGATCCACCTAACGACCTGAAAAGAAATCAACAATCAAGTGTCAGCCAAGGCTGGTGAGTTCACTAAAGCGGTCTACACGCCACATGTAGACCTAATGTATGAATAAAGAAAGGTAAAACACAATCAATAATCATAAGGCCAGTAAAGTTCCATATCGTAGGTAGCTAGCCTATAGTTATGTACACCTGAATTGTTCGTAACCGAAGCTGACAATGTTTTGATAGGGGATACCTATGAACCTTGCCTTCCCGTGTCTATCCGGATCACGGTGGGTAGGCTAACATTGATCTCAGTCCGACCGCCAGTCGGAGGGTGCATCCTGTGCACCGCTGAGCGGGGGTGTCAATCCCCAGTAGTACTACTCAACATTACCCCGCTACTGTATATTAATGGCCCGAATGTAAGGACTTTTTATAAATAAAGCAATTCAGTGCAACATATGATATTTTGTCGGAAAATTTACTCAAGTAAAGAAATACCTTTACCGTTGGGTTGCCATCCTTTACCGGATGCAACTATCTGTGCGTTATCATCCTAAACCGGATATAACAATAATAGTAAGTGAAACTCACCTTAGGGTGCACTAGTACTTAGCACTTGGTTCAACAGGTTGGTCAAAGTCAACCTATTCGGATAAATATGGCCTAATAAAATTAGAAGGTGCCGCTAGGATGAAAAATAGCACATAAGAACCTAAACATGTTTCATGCAATCATACAAGTCACTTAAGGCACATACAAGTCTCAAATTGGGAGAAAATCAAGAAATTGTAATTTGAGTCAAGGTTGACCCAGAAAGTCAAACTTTAAGCATTTAACTAGTGGCATAGCTAAAATCCACAATACTTGGAGTTAACTCCTTAAATTTTACAGGCATATACTACACATCATTTAGGAATTGTTGCAAAAAGAATCAAGTAAAAAGGTTAAGAAATGAGAAAGTTATGCACGTCGGAAGTTGGCACTTTTTGACATTAAGCAAACTAGTTAAAGGAAATGACAGCTTTGAGTACCCGACTTGCAGCTGTGTTTTGAGTGACCAAACGGAGGTTTTAGGAAGTGTGCGAGTAGCCATTGTAAAGCTAAGACATAATACTTTACTAGGGAAAAAGAATCAACTGATTTCGATGAAAATTGAGCAAGTTATGACAGCTGCAAGTGGACCAAAAATTCTTGTCAAAGCTGTTAGAATTTCCAAGTTTGCCAAAGTCTTCCATTTCAGTTTTTATGCTATCATATGGCTATCCAACATACATTAACACCATTGTAATCATATTAACACGAGATTTCTGGTTCTAACATGATCATACTCAATTCATAGCAAAATCTCAACATGGAACTAGCATTCAAACCCATATACTCAAACTTCAAGTCCAAAACACCCAATATACATGCAAGAACATACATGACAGTTTTTAAGCTCAATTTCCAGAATTAAAACCCATCACAATTCTGCCCTAATTCATAAACTAACATATCTTGAGCTAAATCAAGTTCCATGAGCATACAAACACTTCACTTAGCACATAAATGCATAAAAACCCACATGCAACTAAGAATTTCGAAATCCAAAACATAGGGCTTACAAGATTGGAGGTAGAAATCGCGAGTAGGAGTGGAAGAGGAGAAGAAGGAGCTGGCTTGAATGTTCTAGGAGCTTGATTGAGCTTCCAACTCCGAATTTTAGCTCCTATGTGCTTGATCTTCACTAATTTGTAAGTGTATGTGTGTGTGTGCGTGTTTTTGAAGGAGAGAGGAGGGAGATGGAGCTGTGAATCATGAATGGGGGTGGGGAATGAGTCTTGAGCAGATTTTGTTTAAGTCAAAATTACACTTCTGGCCCCTCAAGTTTCATTTAAGCATATAAATGCATAAAACTTATTTTAAATGGGTTTTTAACTAGAAGTTGTAAAGTAAAACTTCTAAAAATATTTCGAAGTGTTTTTAGATCATTTAACATGTAAGATTTAATCGGGTTATATAAATTTATCATTTATACATAAAAATCCAAATTTACACACGAAGCCCGGTTTCGCATAAAAATGCAAATTTTCACAACTAACACATAAGATCACGAAATAAGTTCACGAAACAAGTTACTAATATTAATTAGCAAGTAATCATGAATAAACATGTAATCATACAAATGACGGGTCTCGGGTTCGTTAACGGAACTAACGGAAAAACTTAACAGAGTTAACTTGGGAAGTTACAGTTGTCACAGCGATTCTTCAGCAGTTGAACATATTTAAAAGCATCAGTCAAGGGGGAATATGTTGGAACTAAAATTTATGTGACTTACGCCATCAAATCTGTTTACCAAAGCATTCGACTGAAGAATCCATGTGAATTGATTCAGAGACTGAGTTGTGATACTCGAGGCTTTCGAGATTGGACCGAAGACCATTTTCTGGAAAAGTCAACCGTTCGGGTCAACGGTCAACGTAAAAGTCAACGGAAGATCGGTTCGAGCGAGTCAAGTTTCGGATTAATTAACTCAACTATGATTTAATTAACATTTTATGTTATTTCCTTTTCTTGTAATTTTTATTCATTTATGTTTTCTGTAGTTAGTCACCCTCACTATATATAATGAGGGTGCCCATTACAAGTAAAGGAGTCTCCAAATGTGGAGATGATGATCTTCTTGTAGAGTGTGAGATTTCCATTCTAGAGAGAGAGAGTGAGTCATGGATTTCTAGAGAGAGAGATTTGTCATGATTTCTTGATGTTATAATCATTCGACTAATGAAATCATTCGACTAGTTCATCATCTTTCTTGTATGATTTCCTAGATTCTTCTTCATCATCATCGTCTTCTTCGGGTTTTCGAATCCGACCTTCGTTCTTGCTCACGATCGAGATTCTCGTAGTGAAAATCGGTCCTGACAAATATTGTCCGCGCCGTTTTCTCCAGTTAAACTCAGAAATCTTCACGAAATATTTTTCTGAGCTCGTTTTTCTTCCCCTAAAATTACGAAGACTCCGGTTATGATTATATTCGCTCGGGATCTCAGATTTTCATAGATTTGACACTTATCTTTAATTTTCGCATCCAACCTCAGTCACGCGGATTATTCACAACTGTCAGCTTCTGACTTCCGGTTTTTCAAAAGATTGTCCGATTTCAAGATTTTTTATCCGGTTTCTCTAGGTGTTGATGCATGAACCTTGTGTTGCCATTACTGTTCGAATTGTCAAACAGACTGATTTTTCGGAGACATGAACTGAGGTCCGAAACCCAACCGAAATCTAGGTTCGGAGTTGGCCGAACCATGATGGCCGAACTCCAAGTTCGGAGGGAGTTCGGACAGGGTTCGGAGGTGCCCAGTTCGGACAGAATTAAGAAGTATAAATAGTTTCGTCTTTGTATTTCTTTGCAAGTTTTTGTTCAGTGTCTTTGTGTTGAGAGGGGAGGTTCTGTCCAACCTCCCCCAGAGCTTAAACGTTTGTATACTCCTTCGGTCATGTAATCATTCGACACGAATCAATGATAAAACTTCCGTCTCATCCATAGAATCGATCCGTATACGGTTTTTCAGTTGGCAACCGATCGCGACGGTTCGATTCTCCGCATCTAATTTTTTACGCTTCCGACTTGATGTTTTTGGAGAGATTTAGAGAAATAGGAGGAATTATTATGAAAATGGATTATCGGGTCGATTATCAGAAGTTGGAGCATTTTCAGTGTTTGATTGGTTTATCTGATTCGATTTTTTGCGGTTTGGACTCCGATGTTCAACATTTTCTTAGTATTGTACCCGACTGTGTGAACCGAGTGAGCTGAACACTTGGCTCTCGACTGGAGAAACAAGAACAGAAGAAGTTTATTCAGAGGGGGAATCTCTACATCAGATTGTCTCCGGTTTATCAGATTCTCATTGAAGATGTACAGCAGAGCGATTCTTTAGCAGTTGAACAGATTTGAAAGCATCAGTCAAGGGGGAATATGTTGGAACTAAAATCTATGTGACTGACGCCATCAAATCTGTTTACCGAAGCATTCGACTGAAGAATCCATGTGAATTGATTCAGAGACGGGGTTGTGATGATCGAGGCTTGCAAGATCGGATCGAAGACCGTTTTCCGGAAAAATCAACCGTTCGGGTCAACGGTCAACGTAAAAGTCAACGGAAGATCGGTTCGAGCGAGTCAAGCTTCGGTTTAGTTAAATCAACTTTGATTTAATTAATATTTATTTTTATTTCATTTAATTGTATTTTGTTAAGTTATTATGTTTTTCACTTGTTAGTCACCCTCACTGTATATATAGTGAGGGTGCCCATTACAAGCAAAAGAAGTCTCCAAATGTGGAGATGATGATTTTTTTGTAGAGTGAGTCATGGATTTCTAGAGAGATTGTTGTTGTCATGATTTCTTATGTTGTAATCATTCGACTAATGAAATCATTCGACTAGTTCATCATCTTTCTTGTATGATTTCCTAGATTCTTCATCATCATCATCGTCTTCTTCGGGTTTTCGAATCCGAACCTCGTTCTTGCTCACGATAGAGATTCTCATAGTGAAAATCGGTCCTGATAAATGGTATCAGAGCGGGTACCGATCAGATTTCATCTCACGATGAATCTGGTCACTCGAATCTGGATTTTGAGCTTGAATGGGTGAAGATGATGAAAACCCATTTTGGAGACTTTTTTCATATTTTTCTTCATTTTTGATGGATTCTGGACAGATCTGATGTTGTTAGATGTTAGGTTATTGTTCATGGAGTCTATCTTGATAATTTTTTACCTTCAACTTGTTCAAATCAGTGAGAAATTTGAAGATCCAAGCAGAAAATTCGTAACTGTTGAGTTTTTCCCGTTTTTGGGGGTTTTTGAAGATTTTGAGCTTTGATTCTGAGTTTTCTGGGTTATTCTTCATGGATTTGGATGAAACGAGGTATGATTCTCAGTGGAAATCGCGTTTCGGATCCATTGGAAGCATCTATTTCCTCTAAATCTTAACATTTTGGGCAGATCTGGAAAAACACACACTAGTGTGTGTTTCATGGTGTTCTTCGTGTTCTTGAAGATTTCCAGAATTTGGAGCTGATTCGAATGGTTTTTGCTGCGGTTTGGGATGTGTAAGTGGCCATAGCATGTTCTACAACAAACTTTTGTCATGAATCACTCGTCTCCATTCATCTTCGGGACTGTTTCGAGAATCGAAGAGTATGTGTTCTTCACTTGTGTTCTTCATTTTCCAGGCTTGTTCATCACTGTTTGAAGCTTTGAAGATTTCCCTAGCGAACTTCCTATGTTCTTAGCGAACTTGACGTGTTGTTTAGCGGACTTGAATCAGTTTTAGCGAACTTGAAGTTCTGCTTAGCGAACTTGTTTTCTTTAGCGAACTTCTCAACTTAGCGAACTTCTCAGTAAGCTTAGCGGACTTCTGGTAAGCTTTAGCGGACTTGTTTGCTTAGCGAACTTTTCAACTGGGTTTTTGTTCAAGACATTTTTAGAGGTTTTTGATCGTTAATACTTGTAGAGCATGGAACTACGAGTTCAGGGGTATAAGAATCATCAAATTTGGTTGAGTATTCATGGAGATATGACTGATTTACGGTTTTCCGGCGTAGCTCACCTTTCCGGTAACATATTCCGACAATATTAGGGTTTGCAGGCGGATCCACGATTTTCTTGAAGAGACGATGACGTGGCAAGACTCTAGTGGTCCAGACAGAATTCGTTTCTCTTTCCTCTTGGTCAACTTGAACATTCTCTTTCTGTTGTCTGATTTTGATTGGTGGAAAGGAGAAACAGGTGGGACCTGCCATACAAGAGAACCATTGGCACGCTCTCCTTGTCGAATTCCTATTGGTTACAACACTCTCGTGGACCCAGCTTGAATGGATATATCCGTTGGAAAGTTCCTGCGCTGTTGCTATCTCATTGGTCCTCACCCCTACCACCCGGATTACCCTCAGAAACCGTTGGATTTTCTTCATATGGTCAGTTGATTGATTTTGATGGCTCTCTCTGATTGGATCATTTCACCATCACGCGGATCACCATCCTGGCCCTTGATCAACTTATTTTTCAGCCGTAGGATGGGTCTTAAAACTCAATCCTGATTGGTTGTTGGTAACGGACAAGGATCAGGATTTTTTTTAGAGATTTAATTAAAACCATTGGAATTTTTTTTAGCATTTTTCGTCAAACGAGGGCTTTTTCTATCAATCTTTTACGAGATAAATGAGATAACGCCACTAACGGAATTGCGGAATTTTTTTTATTGGTCAAGGATTTACTCTAATTATTTATTGAAGTTCTCGTTTAATAACGTCACGCGTACGTTAACTATCGAACACTGACGGGTTAGCTTTATTATCCGGTTAATTAAGAAACTTTTTCTGTTATGTCTCACGGTTTTATTTTTAGCTGATGCAGCGCTGATGTTATGAACCGGATTAACTGGAATCTCAGTTAAATTATTAGAATTTTTCCAATTAAATCTCTTGAGATATGTTGGAACTAAAATTTATGTGACTGACGCCATCAAATATGTTTACTGAAGCATTCGACTGAAGAATCCATGTGATGAAGAATCCATGTGAATCGATTTAGAGACTGGGTTGTGATGCTCGAGGCTTGCAGATTGGACCGAAGACCGTTTTCTGGAAAAGTCAACCGTTCGGGTCAACGGTCAACGTAAAAGTCAACAGAAGATCGGTTCGAGCAACTCAAGCTTCATTTAATTAAATCAACATTGATTTAATTAATATTTATGTTTATTTGATTTTACTTGTAATTTTGTTCATTTTGTTACTTTTCTGTTGTCAGTCACCCTCACTATATATAGTGAGGGTGCCCATTACAAGTAAAAGGAGTCTCCAAATGTGGAGATGATGATCTTCTTGTAGAGTGTGAGATTTTCATTCTAGAGAGAGAGAGAAGAGTGAGTCATGGATTTTTAGAGAGAGAGTGAGTCATGGATTTTTAGAGAGAGAGATTTGTCATGATTTCTTGATGTTGCAATCATTCAACTAATGAAATCATTCGACTTTATTCATCTATCTTTCTTTTGATTATCTTTGATTCTTCATCTTCTCCATCTTCATCGTCTCTCTCGGGTTTTCTCATCCGATCCTCGTTCTCGCTCACGATCGAGATTCTTGTAGTGAAATCGGTCCTGCCAATATATTTAATTTAATAATATATATATATATATATATATATATATATATATATATATCGAGATATATATATACCTAGTGTTTGCGTGGTCGGTAATTAGATCTTGTTGTTTAATTTGTCACTTGATTTTTCGCGTTGAATTTAATTATGTATTTGTTATACACTTCAGCACTCTGATTTAATTAATGTAATTAAATATATATAATTGTATCCGGTAATACAATTAGTAAAAGCGGGTTTTGATAAACTTAAAATTACTACCCGTGACCCGAGTACCACTGGCAAAACCCAACACGTTTATCTTCATTTACTTTTCGGAAACCATGTCAGATTCTTGTTTATACTCTCACTCTCCGATACATAAACGAATCTTGTGCGTGCTTTTGATCCCATCATCAGATTAGTGCCAACAACTTTGTTCGGATCCATGGGACTAGCTCCACTGCCTCAATGACTCCAGCAGTCATCATTAGAGGCACATGAAGTAACACATCAGTTGATCGCTCGACTTACAAGCAATATGACGATCTCGAGTTGCAGTTCTCCTTTAACCCACCGGCCACCGTGTAACATCCCGGGATAAACCTCGAGAATCGGATTGGAATTTCCAAGAAAAATATAAAAGGGAATTTTTTTTGGAGTGATGCGGGGTGCATCAGTTCGTTTTCAAGCGATGCAACTCATATCAAGTGACGGGTCGGATGCGCTACCCAGGAAAAGATCCGTGAAATATCCTGATGGCGATGCGGGGCATATCGCCTGCTGAAGTAATCCCTTGCGGCCCGCATCGATCCAGATCTATAAAAACAAGTTTTCTTCACAATTCTGCTCATTTCTCACACTACAACTTAGAGAAATCCACTCTCTCATCCTTATTTCCTCTGGGGAGGCCATTTCCGGCCAGTTTGAGGTTCTAGTAACAACTCTTAAGCACAAACAAGTTCCACGAAACTCGGGTAAGCTCATTCTTCTTCCATTTCATCATTTCAAGCTTAGTTTCTTGTGAGTTCACTACTGATCAGTAGTCGTTGATGCTGTAGATGTTGATGCATGTCCGATCAAGAGTGATATAAAGCTTGCGGAAGTGCTCTTGTGGTGAAACATGGTTTCTATATGTTCGGTTTTGCGTTTGATCATGATTTTGGACAAACCCACCTCTAAAACTGAGTTTGATGATGCATGCAAGAAAGGATATAGCATCTGGAGTTTGCTAGGAGGCTGAGATATTGAAGACCCGCTTGGATTTGCCTTAGTACGAGCTTTATTGCATAAGGTACAACTAGTTAATGCATGCATGTTATTATCTCGGGTTTAGATTACACATCTGAGCTATGGTCAGGGAAACCCGACAACCTCAGTGGCAGAAATATCACAAGATGAGGATTTGGTCATTGGGGGTGGAGACCTATTGTTGTATTTTAGTGTTTGGACCCGAAACCCAGTATTTTGGACTTTTTGAAATGGGTTAATGAAACCTGGACGATCTTAGTGGCTCTTGACCGTAAATCTGAGTTAGAAACAGTCCTTTGGTGGAAACTAAAGTGTTGGATTGATTGAAATTGGTCAAACCCGCTTGCAAAATGATATCGGGTCAAACATGGACTTATATTCTGAGAATGGTACGACCTGAGGATCTAAGAATTTATATTTGGCTACTCGAACATTTTGGAACAAAACCCTGTTATCGAAACGAGCTAAAAATGCAAAATGGGAAAAAAGTCACTAAAAGACAAAATAGTCGTTACGGGGTGCATCGCCTTTGGATGACCCTGTCGCAGCCCGCATCACCCCTAGAAATCAGCCGGGTACTTCTGCCCTGATGCGGGGTGCATCGCTTGGCCAGTAACCCTTTGCGGCTCGCATCGACTCTGTGACTAGAATTAATGATTTTGTTTATTTTGTGTCTTCGGAAATATCGAGCGACCCAGTTTGATTATTTTTAAGAGTATGGGCATAATGGTTTCCAGTAAAGATATTATACTTCTCGGTTAGGGCCCTATGATCTCGTCAGGTGTTTGTTGCCTGCTCGGTATGTTCCCGGGAGTGTTGTTAAACCTCCCGTTTATTTGTGGATTGTTGCTACCAATTGCTTTAGCATTTTTATTTGCGGATAGGTTATGATATAATTATACATATATCATTATAATAGACTTTCCACTGTGATACACTTAGACCTTTGGATTCTCGTGCCCTGTGACGCTTGTTTGATCCACCATTTGATATATGTGAGTAGATAACTTTTCCCCTACTTTAACTTTTTAACGTATTGGGGTGTACATGAACCATGTCAAACTATTTCTTGTTTGTTTGTTACTGTGCTTAGGTATTTTTTACCGTGTTATAAATTTAAACTCGCATGTTACGAGACGTTCATGTTGATTAGTATGGTTAATTTGGGCCTGAGTGTTAGGCCATAAAGACATATATTGCACCAATACAGCTGTAGAGGTAGATCAAGGTGTCTCATACCCGCTTGTTGGACCTATTAGGGGCCGGGTGATGGCGTATATGCCTAGTCCAAAAAGGGAGGCGTGAGGCCGTAGGATCGTACCCCCGAAGTGCTGGTTTAACCATAGGAGTTTATAACAGGCACAGTGTTGTTACTTGATTTGTGGAAACTTGGTTTGAGTCAAATGCGCTACGACTCACCAACAACTTTTGTTGTTGACGTATTTTTGGTTCATGTGCAGGTAAGTAAGGGGTGGATGTCACGTTTGGATGTTAGGGACGAATTGGGTTTTGTACCCATTGGGGTTGATTTTGTTGATTTTGGGATTAGTTCCCAGCCATGACTATCTTATGTTGTCTGTTTGTTTTTCATTTGACCGTGTTGGTAGTCTTAGGTTCTGCCTGGGTGTAGAATGATGTGTCATACCTAAGACTTGACGTATTTAAGTCCATTTTGGTTTGTGTTTAATTTTGTATTGGACGGGTCGTCCGTTTTTGTGAGTTGACCTTGTGATCTTGCATCTATCTGTTTGCTTTTTAGTGTTCTGATACGGGCGGCCGGTCCTACTCTCCTCTCCCCCCCCCCGCGCCTGGCAGGGCGCGACGGGGTGGGGTGTGACAGGTTGGTATCAGAGCCCAAGGTTCCGGCAGATTAGGTGACTCTTAGAGCCCCTAAGATTGAACCTCTAAGAAAGAACTTTAAAGCTAAGCTCGGTGCTAAGTGTAGGACTTAGGTGGACGTCTATGTGATAGGGAGTAGTTGAGGTTTAGTGTAAGGTCGGTGGTAGTTTCAGCTTTGCAACATGACATTCCTATCCACAGGTGCACTAAGACTCAGTGAACCCTAGCATGCACACGAAAGCTGATAGTCTTCCCTTGTTTGGACCTAGGTGAATGTTTGTGTGTTAGGAGGACTCAAGGATTAGTGTAAGGTTGGTAGTAGTTACAGAACTGCGGACTGCTATTCCTACCCACATGTACACTAATACCTGCTGAATCCTAGCAGGCTAACATAAACCGAAAGTCCCTCCTTCTGTGTTTTTGCATTGGGTGATAGGACACATCATCCTTAGCGTGAGTTAGGGTAACGGTACCCTAGGCATGCATTGGAGGTTTGATATCTTGTATATTGTACTGACTCTCAACTTGACAGGTGTTATACCTAGGATTTTGGTTTACAATTTTGGTGCCTTTTACTTAATTTATATCCCAGGATGTCATGCATCCGGGGACTATTTAGTTATTTCACTCGATCCTAGCATGCATGGTAGCCCATCATGCTAGGGTAACGATACTAAAGTTTTCCTTGATTTTATGTGATCAAGCCAGGTACGAACGTGTGGACAACGGTCATATGTACTTGGTCAAAGTCTGGTATAAACGTGTGGAAGAAGACCCGCTGTTATACTCGGTCTTTGACGATCGAATGCCGTTTGGAAGAAAGATCCCAAGAATCTCAGGATGTTATTTAGGTTTCCATGTATTTATACTTGGTTTAGGACTTATTTTTAACACTCTCGATCACTTGTACTCACACTACCACTTAGCAAAAAAGTCGCAAACACTTGTACTCGAATTATTTTTCATTGGAATAAACGGGCAACGTGTGTTATCGTTTCTAAGGGGTTTTTTGTGTCGGCGGTTCTTGGAGACATCCAGGGGTTAAGGGCTTTTCCCCCTAAAAAAATCTCGTTGTTCCTACTTGCATCGAGGGAAGTTAACGTTTGTGTTTTTATTTCTTTCATTCAAACCTTGGATTTTAACCGGTAAACTTGATTTTATAAACTTTGCATTCTAGACACCTAACCTCACAAACTAATTTGGTTACTAAATTGAGTCTTGTAATTTTTAGCCAAAACAATTTTGGCGCCCACCGTGGGGCAATTGGTGTCAATCTTTTTCCAAACTCTTATTACATTCATTTTTAACTTGATTTTTACAAAAAGTTATAAAAAAATGGCAACACAACCGAGTTCCTCGAATGCATCTACCCCTGTGAGCACCTCTTCTGCAGCTAGCACTGTCCTTCCTCCTCCTCTACCGCCACTGTTTAGCACATCAATAACGAGTACCGTAAACCGCAACACCAATCTACCAATCAACCAGGGTGTCACGAGATCAGGACGTGGTGGAGAAATCCCAGTAATGGTCTCCAATGATGAATTCCTCACCATGTGTAACACCCCTTCCCGTTATAAACACTGATTTAGTTGTTTAGAAAATACGGGCCAGAAAATTCCATTTATATTACTTATCAAAATCGGGCTATAACACACTAATCTCAAAACAAGTTAACATTTAACGTCCATTGTTTATCAGAGTTGCATCGGAACTTAATCATTGAAGACATCCACCAAGTATCCACACTTACAAAGTTTGGTGTTCGGTTCCAAAAGACTCCAAGCTCGACCAGGACCCGTCATTCCCGCCCACTACCTGCCATTAACACTAGTAACACGTTAGTATTAATGACAACTATCCATTTAACCTTCAACTAGAACTGCAAACATGAAAACAACCATCAAACTTCAAACTTGGATTCCAAACGTATCGCTTAGAACAAAAGTTGTTTTAGGCGATACGCTTATTTTAGCAAGCGTATCGCTTGCTGCAACTATTGCTCCTTTTTTTTTTACAGCAGCTCAAAACGGCCACGGTGGGTTCCGAAACGGCCGTTTCGACATTCTGTCCTTTTTTCATCCCACTTCCAGCCATTCTACTACCCCCTCTATTTTACCTCAAATCACCCAAACATAAATTTCCCTGCAACTTGTGAACATCAAAGAGCAAGGTTTATAACATAAAATTCACATTCCAAATATTTTCATCAACAAGCTTACCGAGCCAACCCGTTGACCCGTTAAGCCTCCAATCCAAGCTATTTCTTACTTTCACCCAACTAATAGTTCAATTAATCATCTTTAACATACACATTACTTAAGTAAACTATACTACTCAAGTATGCATCAATTCACACTATATCACTCAACTAACTAGCATGAACTTGCTAGTTGCATACTTCACTTGCTACAAGTTTCCTTGTATCAAGTTAACACACTCACCCGAAGGTGCAATCGCTACTTTTGGTTATTGCTAACCTCTTCCCCATCCAAGATCGCTTGGACTTCCAAACAATCACACTTAACCCATACGGGTACAATCAATTTATCCCAAATGGGTCAAAGATTCCACTTGCCTCATTACTACAATCATAAACATAAACCAAAGCATATCGCTATCATGATTTTAAACCATTTCGTGCTAGTAGTACTATTAGAACACATATTTCGTAATACATTCCTATATCACTCTATATACGTATGTGTTACTTATCTTAACCCCAAGCGGGTCAAACAACATACCTTGCATCTCACATCTTAGCTTATCCATCATTACCTTGTCGGGTCATAACACACATTTATTGTAACACCCTATGGTGTTACCATTCTCACCCTAACGGGTCATTCACTACATTTATACTTAAACGGGTTATTCGTTACAATCCTACCCAACCGGTTCACTCGTTACAATCATACCCAAACGGGTCACTCGTTGCCACCCTATCCAAACGGGTCATTCATTTCAATCTTTACCCAACAGGCCATTCAACACACTCTTAACCCAAACGGGTCATTCAACACACACTTAACCCAAACGGGTCATTCAATGCACTCTTAACCCAAACGGGTCATTCAACACATTCTTAATCCAAACGGGTCATTCAACACACTTTTAACCCACACAGGTCATTCAACACACTCTTAACCCAAACGGGTCATTCACCACACTTTTTACCCAAACGGGTCATTCAACACACTCTTAACCCAAACGGGTCATTCATTCCAACCTTTACCCAAACGGGTCATTCAACACACTCTTAACCCAAACGGGTCATTCATTTTCATCTTTACCCAAACGGGTCATTCAACACACTCTTAACCCAAACGGGTTATTCATTTCCATCTTTACCCAAACGGGTCATTCATTTCCATCTTTACCCAAACGGGTCACTCAACACACTCTTAACCCAAACGGGTCATTCATTCCAACCTTTACCCAAACGGGTCATTCAACACACTCTTAGACACAACATACTTAAATCTTAGACTCTTATCCCAAACGGTTCATTCTACACACAATTCACATAACATACTTCATATTTACACTCTTAACCCAAGCGGGTCATAATACACACAATCCACATAACATACTTCATATTTACACTTACCAAACGGGTCGCATCTAACACCCTTTGATTCATTCCTCTTAACCCAACGGGTTCTTACCACGTTTACTATATTAACATGCTTTGACTCATACATCCTATCCAACCGGGTCGTAAACATATTTTCACATACACCTCTTCGATGTCGTAGACACCCTCTAACTAAAACAATCTACTTCAACTTATGTTACCAAACCACAAAATATGCAACTATAAGGTTTCAACAAATTTCATTACCACGCTTGTGATCAACCACTTCATAGCATACTTTGAAACATAAATCATAACAACTTATGTGTTACCTCAATTCTTCAACTTGGGCATGCCTTGATGACATGAGCTTCCAATGCCTTCACCTATCATTTACATAATTATTTAGGTTGGAAAATTAGCAATATGACCAACCATAACACTCAAGTATAACCCCACATAACGATTCAACCATTTCCACCCACTTTCAATTTCTATCTCTTTTAGGCATTTTCACAAACACTTGGTGTGCATGAAAATGCTTAATCTATCGCATTGAGCTTTAATATACTAATTTACTCCAATATTGCTTACATACATCTCTAATCACCACCTTATGTCAAATTAATAATTTTCATGACAATTCCAAGCATTCTGTGAGTTAAATCAAACAAACCCAACCCACCACCATAAGCATACTTGAATGCGAGTAGTGGGGTTATACCCATCTTACAACATTCACTAATAATCATAGAAATATAACAATGCAACTTAAGATTCATGCTTCATCATCATCTAGAATGCCCTTACAACTGATTTCATTCTTCCATTCAACTCATAATATGATTTCCATCTTAACTTACTTAGATGAGAAACTTACTTGGTAACTTAAGCATGTGGTGAGTAGGAATCGCAAATATGATGAAGAAGTAAGCTTAGATTTCGATTTCTCTCATCAATTCCACCCACTTTAGCCTTCTAATTGGAATTGTGACAAACCCTAGCTCCATTCCCGTCTCCCCCACTTGTCTGCGTTTTTCTCCCATGGAGAAAACTAGACTTTTCTATTTAATCACAATTTTTCATACTGCCCCCCTGTTTATTAACCCTTTTGTCAAGTTTAACTACTTACTTTCATTTACACCAAACACCCTTATTCTTTCAAGACTTATCAACTAGCTACTTGTAAGTTTAACATCCAACTAAAGCATCCATTATTTCACATTGGGTCATTCCATAAAATTATTTTACCCAAAAATCCTGAATTCTAAAAAAAATAATCAATTAATTCAAAACGGGTTTTGGGATGTTACACATGTTTGCAAAGATGCAACAGTACATGGAGCAACAACAGAAGGTAACCAGGATGTGCTTGGAGAAATGGCGAGGCTGAGATCGGAGATGAACAGGGTGGATCATACACCCGCGTCTCCTGTTCAGGCTAGGAGGATACAATTCGGCAGTACTAGGAATGGGTCTAGCCTAGCAGATGACCTCCAAGTCTTAGATCCAAGACCTGCATTTGCTACTGCTTCCACTACCCTAGCTGACAGACCCAAGATGTCTACATTCATGGAATCTATCGCGAATCCTGGGGACACCGCTACTCGGGATGCTGGTAACATCCTCGGAAACTGTAATCTTAATGCTCTTACTGATGAATCTGTGCAGGACGCAGGTCTCAGCCCAGTGGTGGCCAAGGAGCTCAAAAAATTGAAAGAAATGATCTTAAGTGTTTTGGGGTGGTCCAACCCATCTCTGAAGTAGCACTGATGCAGTTTCACACCGCAAATCAAGTCGGATATCAAGTTTCTTCAAGCAGAGAAACAAAGAACACTAAGAATTCTTCTTCAAAAATAATCAATACTCAAAACTCAACTAATGAAACCAGAATATTTGACATAATATATAGATGCTCCTAACAACAAGTTAGGCATGAAACTTGGAAACTAAATTATCCTCTAATTTGAACCTAATCTCTAACTTATTTGAAAATTAAAAGGATAAGATAACTAACAAAATAATAAAAGCTCACTAATTAAATAATAAAAACCGTTTCTCGGGTTATCTCCATCATACTCCCCCTGTTAAAAAAACTCGTCCTCGAGTTTTGCCTCTTGCCTCAACCCACCAGGATCGAACGGAACGTCTTGACGGTTTTGCCCCATGCGGATTTTAGCTTTAAGCAGAACGGCGGGTCCCGGGCCTATCGGGTTGTCGGGTCCTCCCGCATCTTTCTCCTCCTCTTTAAAAAAGACTCGACCTCGAGTCTTGAGGATGTCAAACATATCAACTTTAGTTTTAAAGCGGACACAGCATCTCGCCACCGTATTACAACCATGAACAATCTGACCCCTTGGCAAAAATATAGGAAATTCCAAATTGAAGTCGACCCATGTGTCAAAGTTTACCGAATGTAAGAGATTGTAATCCTTCCTTGCATCAAATATGAAGTGAGATATATGTGTACATGGAGGTTGTCTATGATCTCTACTTTGTATACAATTTGCTTTAAATCCAAAGTCATCCCCATCTAAATCTTTTTGTTTAATCACAAAATTTTGAAAACCCAAATTTTGTGGAAACCTCAAAATGTCGAACCGGCCTAAATTTCATATATATCTCGAAAAAGTCGAACAGATTGTTTGGTTTTCTTGCACCCCACTTTAATTCCAAATTAAGATTTTCGTGAATATTAAATAATTCACTTTGAAATTTTAAACAGGTCTCATCATCGGTGTATAAAGGAACACTTAAACCTCCCAAAATCCAATTTCTTGGTTGCTGCCTTTTAACATATGTAGCCACTTGCATGAGATATTTTATTCTTTTATCGAATATGAAGTAATATCCTTTCCTTAGTACATTGATTTGTTCAAAAGTGAAAAAATTTGCTAATCTTTTCATCCGAACAAAATCATCCATGAACTTAATATCCAATTCTTTAGCCATTATTCGGTGACTCGCATGGTTACCATGGATTCCATTCGTATGAATCATAAAAACACCACCATCAACAAACCTATTTTTCTGAAAAATTTTAAGCATACCTGGATTGTAAGCATTGTTGTTGGTTTCTTCTTGAGTAGTAATCCAACCAAGAAGTTTTTGTACCAACAGACACTCTTCCACGCCAGGAATCACGCCGTCTTCATCATACTGCGGTTCTTGATAGATAGAAGTCTCCTCCTTATTCTCACCGTCCCAGACGATGAATACTGATTCAGTTTCCTCCAAACCTTCTTCGTCATCCTAGATAAACGAATCGGTTTCTGGTGCCTCATAGCGTTCCTCCCGCTGTAACTCCAAGTCCCGGAGTCGTTGCTGCAGCCTCTTGATTTCCGCTATGTCCCGGGGATCCCGTAAGTGGTCCTCGTTGCCTCGGTCGGCGGATCTACGGGGAAAAAAATAGAATCCGGCTCCGGAATTGCCATTGAATCATCTACTGAGCTCTGATACCAACTGATGTGGTTTCACACCGCAAACAAGCCGGATATCAAGTATTCAAGCAGAGAAACAACTAGAACGAAGATTTATTCTTTAATTTTATTCAATACTCAAAACTCAACTAATGAAACCAGAATATTTGACATAATATATAGATGCTCCTAACAACAAGTTAGGCCTGAAACTTGGAAACTAAATTATCCTCTAATTTGAACCTAATCTCTAACTTATTTGAAAATTAAAAGGATAAGATAACTAACAAAATAATAAAAGCTCACTAATTAAATAATAAAAACCGTTTCTCGGGTTATCTCCATCATACTCCCCCTGTTAAAAAAACTCGACCTCGAGTTTTGCCTCTTGCCTCAACCCACCAGGATCGAACGGAACGTCTTGACGGTTTTGCCCCATGCGGATTTTAGCTTTAAGCAGACCGGCGGGTCCCGGGCCTATCGGGTTGTCGGGTCCTCCCGCATCTTTCTCCTCCTCTTTAAAAAAGACTCGACCTCGAGTCTTGAGGATGTCAAACATATCAACTTTAGTTTTAAAGCGGACACAACATCTCGCCACCGTATTACGACCATGAACAATCTGACCCCTTGGCAAAAATATAGGAAATTCCAAATTGAAGTCGACCCATGTGTCAAAGTTTACCGAATGTAAGAGATTGTAATCCTTCCTTGCATCAAATATGAAGTGAGATATATGCGTACATGGAGGTTGTCTATGATCTCTACTTTGTATACAATTTGCTTTAAATCCAAAGTCATCCTCATCTAAATCTTTTTGTTTAATCACAAAATTTTGAAAACCCAAATTTTGTAGAAACCTCAAAATGTCGAACCTCGGCCTAAATTTCATATATATCTCGAAAAAGTCGAACAGATTGTTTGGTTTTCTTGCACCCCACTTCAATTCCAAATTAAGATTTTCGTGAATATTAAATAATTCACTTTGAAATTTTAAACAGGTCTCATCGGTGTATAAAGGAAACACTTAAACCTCCCAAAATCCAATTTCTTGGTTGCTGCCTTTTAACATATGTAGCCACTTGCATGAGATATTTTATTCTTTTATCGGATATGAAGTAATATCCTTTCCTTAGTACATTGATTTGTTCAAAAGTGAAAAAATTTGCTAATCTTTTCATCCGAACAAAATCATCCATGAACTTAATATCCAATTCTTTAGCCATTATTCGGTGACTCGCATGGTTACCATGGATTCCATTCGTATGAATCATAAAAACACCACCATCAACAAACCTATTTTTCTGGAAAATTTTAAGCATACCTGGATTGTAAGCATTGTTGTTGGTTTCTTCTTGAGTAGTAATCCAACCAAGAAGTTTTTGTACCAACAGACACTCTTCCACGTCAGGAATCACGCCGTCTTCATCATACTGCGGTTCTTGATAGATAGAAGTCTCCTCCTTATTCTCACCGTCCCAGACGATGAATACTGATTCAGTTTCCTCCAAACCTTCTTCGTCATCCCAGATAAACGAATCGGTTTCTGGTGCCTCATAGCGTTCCTCCCGCTGTAACTCCAAGTCCCGGACTCGTTGCTGCAGCCTCTTGATTTCCGCCATGTCCCGGGGATCCCGTAAGTGGTCTTCGTTGCCTCGGTCGGCGGATCCACGGGGAAAAAAATAGAATCCGGCTCCGGAATTGCCATTGAATCGTCTACTGAGCTCTGATACCAACTGATGTAGTTTCACACCCCAAACAAGCCGGATATCAAGTATTCAAGCAGAGAAACAACTAGAACGAAGATTTATTCTTCAATTTTATTCAATACTCAAAACTCAACTAATGAAACCAGAATATTTGACATAATATATAGATGCTCCTAACAACAAGTTAGGCATGAAACTTGGAAACTAAATTATCCTCTAATTTGAACCTAATCTCTAACTTATTTAAAAATTAAAAGGATATGATAACTAACAAAATAATAAAAGCTCACTAATTAAATAATAAAAACCATTCTCACCGTATGAATCATAAAAACACCTTCGAGTCATCGACTTTCATGGTTTGCTCCCCCAATATGTGACATGAAAATACCCAAGAGGTTCCAGACTCCTAACATGAAGCAGTACGATGGCACAACCGACCCAGAGAAACACATAGCCCAGTATATGGAAAGGATGGAAGTGATCTACATGCCCCCTGAAATCAAGGAGGCGTGCCTATGTAAAGGTTTTGGGTCGACACTCACAGGCTGAGCCTTGAAATGGCTGCTGAGTGTTCCACCCTTTTCTATCACATCCTTTTCTCATTTAATTGAACTATTCAATAACCAGTTCCCTTGTAGTCGCAGTTTCGAAAAACTAACGAGTGATCTTTACAGGGTTACCCAGGATGCTATCGAGTCTCTCAGCAATTATGTGAACAGGTTTGGCAGGGAGACCCTGGATATCCCCAACATGGACATGGCTACCGTTGTCCAGGAATTCAAAATGGGCCTCAAGAAGGATTCACCCTTCTATCAAGATATTGTGATGAACCCTTGTCACAAGCTCGATGAAGTAAGGCATAGGGCCATACGATTCATTAGACTTGAAGAGGACAAGAAAGTGCAGGTGAAAGTGGACGTAGTCCCAGGATACAGCTCCTCCAACAAGAAATTTTATAGCCAGTGCATCCTAAGTCCCAGAGGCATAAACCCTATTCCAGACCCGATAATTCTAGGGTTAACAGGGTCGATCAGTCCAAAGATGAGGATGATGAAGAATATCCTACCTTTAATGATTTCTGTTTTGCTACTGATGTTGCAGGTGTGATTAATGCTATGCAGGATTTTGGGGACAAAGCAAGGTGGCCCAGGAAGACGGATAAACCAACATCCTGGAAGGACAAGTCCAAATGGTATGCATACCATTAGGAATTTGGCCATATGACCGAGGATTGCATAGCCATGCATAAGGAAATCAACTACGTATTGAGCAAAGGCTTCCTAAAGGAGCTCTTGGGAAGGAAGAAGGACAAATCTAAGGGCGCTGACCAGCCTGCAAAATCCAGGGGCACTGACCAGACCCACGATGCAGACAGATCACGCGGACATCCTGAGCGAGTAGCATCCCCATCCCCAGATGCAAAGGTAATTTATTTTATTTCTGGTAGATCTGATATACGTGGTACTTCTTATTCGGTAGCTAAAAGGCACGCAAGGGAAGCCAAATCAGACGTACCCAGGAAGCCAGTCAAACCTCAGTACAAGCAGATATGAAATACGTTACCTTTGGTGAAGACGACAGGTGCAACGTCATGGACCCTCATCATGATGGGCTCGTGATCACGCTCTATATAGCGAATCACTTCGTAAAGAGGATCCTGATTGACATGGGCAATTCTGTCAATATTATTCAACTTGAAGCATTGACCAAAATGGGGATACCCCAGGATGAGATCGTCGCCAAATCCACGGTCCTCGTGGGTTTCAGTGGTGAAACAAAGAACAACCTGGGAGAGGTGAAGCTCCCAGTTTACATTGATGGAGTGAACTCGATGCAACACTTTTGTGTCATGGATACTCCGTCCGGGTACAACATTATCCTGGGCAGACCATGGATTCATGACATGAAGGCTGTCCCCTCGACTTACCATCAGTGTGTCAAACTGCCAACAGCCTGGGGGGTGGTCACCATCCACAGCGATTAGCAAGAGGCAAAGGACTGCTACACATCATCTATGAAAATATCAGCAAAGGCCCGTCAAGGATGGCAATTAAAGAAGAAGGTCAGGGACGTCCTAGAGGCAAGGGAGCAGGATGTCAAGCAAATAGTCCTAGATCCCTTGCATCCTGGGAGAAAAGTGTCAATTGGCATTATCATCCCTTGCCCTATTGAAAAAGAGCTGGTGGAATTCCTCAGATCCAGAATGTCAACATTTGCATGGAATACTAAAGACATGACATCTATATCAAAAGATGTTATAACACATAAACTTGGTATTGATCCCTCTTACATGCCCGTGCATCAAAAGAGAAGAAAGTATGCTCCTGAGAAGTATGTGATGATCCAAGAGGAGGTGGACCATCTATTGAAGAACAAGATGACCAGGGAAGTCAAGTTCCCAAGATGGTTGGCCAATGTGGTGGTAGTGGAGAAGAAAAATGGCAAATGGAGGGTCTGTATGGATTACACAGACCTGAACCATGCATGTCCTAAAGACCCTTTTCCCTTACCACACATTGACTCCATGGTAGATGCAACGACATGTCATGAAATGTTAACAATCATGGATGCAACCTCAGGATTCCAACAAATTCAAATTGGGCCAAGTGATCAGGAGGATACAACGTTCATTACACCCACAGGTAATTTATTGTTATGTTGTTATGCCCTTTGGATTGAAAAATGCAGGGGCAACCTACCAAAGACCGGTGGATATGATGTTCAAAGAAAAGCTAGGAGAAACTATGGAGGTGTATATAGACGACATGGTGGTAAAGTCCCTGAATGTCAGCAACCATGTCTAAAATGTTAAAGAATCTTTTGATATTCTGGATAAGTACAATATGAAGCTGAATCCAGAGAAGTGTCATTTTGGAGTGGGTGATGGTAAATTCCCGGGTTACATGGTGACCAAAAGAGGAATTGAGGCTAGTCCAGAACAAATTTGTGCCATCTGAAGTCACAAGAATCAACCAAGGATGTACAAAGGCTGACAGGCCGGGTTGCAGCCCTGAATAGATTCATCTCCAGATCCTCGGAGAGATGCCGAGATTTCTATGACATCCTGAGAAAGAACAAATAGTTCGAGTGGACATACCAACATGAGCAAGCCTTCCAGGATTTGAAGTCATATCTATTCTCAGCACCTCTCCTGATGAAGCTGAATCCAAGGGAACCATTGTCCTTGTACCTTGCAGTTTTGAGGAATACGGTAAGTGCAGTCCTAACCAAGGATGCAGAGGGTCAACAATACTCGGTGTACTATGTAAGTAAGAGTCTTCTTGATACTGAATCTAGGTAATTCGCATCTAGAGAAACTTATACTAGCCCTAAGTATGGCTTCTACTAAACTTAGATATTATTTTGACACTCATACTATACATGTGAAAACTAACTACCCTATAAAGTGTGTCTTGAGAAAGCCTGAGATGTCAGGTAGGATGGCAAAATGGTCCCTGAAGCTGAGTGCTTACAACCTGGTCTATGAAGCAAGAACATCCATAGAATCACAAATTCTAGTAGATTTTGTGGCTGATTTCAGTAGCAATATCCAAAATGAAGCAGATCAAGAGTTCCAGAGCCTACAGGAAGAAGAATTCTCAGGATGTTGGACTCTATTTACAGATGGGGCATCCAATATCAGGGGGACATGCCTTGGAATCATACTGAAATCGCCATAGGTGGACATGATACCCCAGGCTGTTAGGTGTGAATTCCAGGCGACTAACAATGAAGCGAAGTATGAAGCACTGATTGCTGGCTTACAGTTAGCCTTGCGTCTTGGGATCCACAACATCCAGGTATATATCGATTCTCTACTTTTAACTAATCATTTCAATGGATCTTATGCAGTGAAAGGGGAGAAGCTGGCCAGGTACTTAGAAATTGTGAAGGCTATATCCCAGGATTTTCAAACTTTCAACACACAGCAAGTACCCAGGGATGGAAAGAAATCAGATACCTCAACAGTCACAGGTGCACCTCGTCATGATGACGAAAGCGATTCAGAAGAACTGGATTATAGTTGGATCGAAGAGCAGAATCAGATACCTCAGCAGGGAAGGCTGAAAAGGCCTAAGAGGCAGATTCCAACCGTTCAGGAACAAGTTAATCAAGATCCACAACCAGAACCAGTAGTTACTCCACCGCCACTATCTGAAACGGTGGTCTCAGCTCATGCTACTATGACTGAGACACCAGCTGTTAATACCGTGATTGATGAATCCGAATCTGATGATGATTTTCTGGATACTAGAGTTGACTCCGAGGACTTATCGGAACCAAACGATCCGTTTGTCCGTGTCCTGATTAATTACAAGTATGTGAAGCTGAGAAAGGGAAGTGATGAGCACATTGCATACAGAATCAGCCAGAACAAGAGTGTCGATAGATACAAAGATCGAGTATATGATGTAGTGGTCTCATCCGAATCTGATGAAGATTATAATCCTGAAGTCGAGGTGGTTTCTGGTAAAGGCAATGTGACATCCGAGAATTTCAAGGTTTACTTCCGTTAGACAAATCCGTTAGTTACGTTATAAGTGTTAACTTAGTAACTAATACTTAACTAGGCCGAATACGTCCACGTCCTTTGGTTGATCACCAAACCCGCCCATATGTGTTATGTGTTCATTTATTGATGTCATTATGTGCAATGTGATTTAAATACATGATTTAGTACTATGAATAGCATGACAATTTATGAATCGTGTTTATCTTGCTTAAAATGTGAAACTGACCACTTTTGGGTAACCAGCGAAACTACCGGGCGAAACTATAATGTCGCCCGGCAGTCTATTGGCTCACTCGTGATCAGAGCCAGTTTCGCCGGCCAGCGAAACTGCCAGCGAAACTAGCCTCTGATATAAATAATCTTAATAAACCCTAGTTCTCCTATTTGCCTCATTTACACACAAACACACACCACACTCCATCTTTCTCCTGGAAACCTGATCAGTCGAGATTCACACCGAGCCATCGAGATCTCAGCCCCGAACCATCATCCATCAAGCTTAGAGATCGAACCGTGAGTCCCAAAACCACCATTTTTATGTTTTCTATGTGTTTTCTTAAAAAGCATGCTTGAATCTTCATGAAATCACTTGATCTTCTGATATGTTGCTTAGGAATGCTAGATCTATCATAAAGTCAGTAACTTTACGTGTGAAATCCATCCATGTTGAAGATTTATGCTAGATTAGGTCATTTTAGGTTAAAATGTGTTTTTAGTGATTTGATGATGAAAATGCATGTTTAAGGTGTTAAAGCTTACTGATTTATGTTGGTAAATGATTATGTATGCTAGATAATGAATTGCATGTAATATGGAAGCTGTTAGATTAATTTTTAGGCTGATTTATGTGTTTTTCGCGACCAGCGAAACTGTCGTGTTCTCTGGGCGAAACTGTCCAGCGAAATTATGTATATCTTCATCCAGCGACACTATGTAGCGAAACTATAGTGTCGCCGGGTAAACCAACCAGACCAGCTCGAGCGAATCTACCGAGCGAAATTCCCTGAACGAAAGTTCAAACCAGTTTCGGGCGAAACTAGGCTAGCGAAACTGTGCCAACAGTTTCGAGCGAAACTAGCCTAGCGAAACTGTGTCATCGGGTATTGCCTAGCGAAAGTGCTGCCCGTGCACACAGCGAAACTGACTAGCGAAACTGCTAGCGAAACTGAGACCAGAATCCAAACTTGTGCAATTTGCTTGAATGTTATGCCATGACTTACATGATT